>JACXGJ010011911.1:0-18921 GCA_016801105.1 Esox niger | reverse complement strand
CTCCCTCCCTGCATCCCTCCCTCGCTTCAAATGTCTCATGAGGGAGGCAGCAAGAGCATGAAATATTTAGAGACAGGCTTTCAGTAAAGGTGGGCCGTTCTACGGAATGAGGGCCTTTTGCTTTCCTTTGATATTATAAGTAGAAACTGTGCATCAAATAACAGAGTTAAGGCCGGTTATATATAGTACCGTGTTGACCATTTTAGAATGCAAATTTGCACATGAATAAAGTCTAGATTAATTGGCAGTATTCACAAGTTCTAAGAAGATTTCAACTCAACGCAAAGATCTTTTGATGAAGAAATTCTAAAGACAGTAAGAAATTTAGTGATATTAATGATTTCTCATCATAAGGTGAAGTATGTGAATTAATATCTTATTTTATTATGCTGCAGTGGTTATCTTTTATTCCTACAAACTAAAAGTTTTGTCATGATTTAAAGCATTTGTGCTGGTTCTCCTGTTTGGTGTCTGGGATTTTCATGGAGGGAAAGAGTTGGTGACGCATAGAACGTCTGTAAACCATAGATAGGCTAGAAATGTTTTGGTAGATTATTTGAATATTTTTATGAACCTTACATGCAGTCATAAAAAAAAGTTGTAATCAACATACACACACACACACACACACACACGAATGCACGCACACAAACACAATCACCAAAATCACACAGGCCAACCAGCTTGGGTTGAGGCGGTTCATTTTCTAGATGTAAAATATTAATGGAAGACAATTCTGTAGGGAGGGACAGAAGATGAAAATAGAGAGTAGAGAGGGAGAGAGCAAAAAAAGATTAGGGAAGGAAAGGTGAGAGGGAAAGACATAAAGTGAGAGACACAGAACGAGATCATGTGAAAGTGAGATTATTGAGTAGTCTAAATACTACCTACATTGCTTTCAGTTGTGTTGGCGTGTGTAAGACCATGCAACACAATATGAGCATCAGTGTTTTGTCACAAATTGTAATTTCCTGTTCATTGTGCCTCTGCTCATAGGAGACCAGATAGAGGAAAGTGTTGAGATGGGAGAGGAGAAAGAAGACGGCAAGTGGTGTGGAGCGAGGATAATAACAGACACATTTCTGAACTGACTTACCTGCTTATATAACGTGGAAACAAAACAAATACACATGTTGTACTGCAGCAGTACATGTGCACCAGAGGCACTGGCTTACACCACCTGGAGCACGAACCCACCCATTCTGGATCACCTTGTTTTGCCAGTTTGGTTGTGTTTATAACCTAATGAAAGGTAGAAACTGGCGCACACCCAACATGTTTGTAGAGGTGCAAATAATTAGTTTGAACAGAAAACACAACATATAATTTTAACCATTTATTGGAGAACAGCAATGTCTATGGCATTAGGTTCGGCTCTCTGCCATTACACGATTGTGTTTACAGCACTACCAACGATAACATACGGCAATAACAGTAACAACCATCATATTATGAATGGCTATCTGCATAGGCAATGAGCAAGGTATGCAGTACTGATCCTCCTTACAAAAGGAAACAGAATCAAACAGGTGAATGAAGGGGTGGTGGGTGGATTTGTAACTGCATGCTGGTAAGACCATCAGCACATCAGAAATGAGTTATTTGACATATAAGAAGACAGTAGAGGTCAACCGATTAATTATCTAGCATCAATAGTAAGTTTTACAAACAGGCAGAACGTAAGATAATTGCCGATGTCTGCGCAGCCTCTACTGGTCACTTGCAACTTACATCTCTTTGCGATGAGCCGAAGGCTCTGAAAATAAAGTCAAGGTAATGTCACTGGGTACAGTACCTGAGATAATTTATATTTAAGTTAAATTTTACTTTAAGACAGCGTTATTTGTTATTATGAGCAATATAATGTTATTGGTTATATATACAATATTAATTAAACTGTTTTGCTAGCAAGCATGGCTGTTTTTTGCTATTTGGCTAGTCTACAGCTACAGGCCAATGGCCATATCTGATCATTTTGGTACCACTTTTGCTGAAAATGTGTGTGTGTGTGTGTGTGTGTGTGTATGATTAATTTGTGATAGTAATCTAAACAAATGTTTAAGACCTCATAGAATGGCACACATCCTTCATTTTATGACACACAAATGCTGGCAGTGTGCTGGAGAGGGGCTGCCAACAATACGAGACAGGTTTAAAATTACGTTTAAAACCTGACTACATCAGTGATATTATTCTCAAAAAGCAATTCTCCAACTTCTATGCATTATTCTGGCGATAGGGTTAGAATACGTGGGCTAGAATAAAAAAAATTCCACCGATATAATCCACCAAATCACACATCAGGATGTGTATACAAGAGGAGACACCATTCTGAAGAGAATGCAGACAAGCTGTTTCCTCCATTATAATATCAGACTTCTGAACTGGAATAACTGACTTAATGGGGAAAATATAGCAACAAATATATAGCCGGGAAATGCTGGCTTTTTGCCGGCATCACGTGTAGTTGTCCACCAGATGATAATATCTACGGCCTAAATTATTGGTGGGAAATGTGCTCAATAAATAGATTCATAGCATATTAAATAGCCCAATATTGTGTGATCTATATAATCTGTTGCCAAGAAAACAGTGAGCTTCACTGTTTCCGTAAGACGTTACGGTTTGGTCATGTGACTAAGCGTGGCACAAGATTCAATAGCTGCACACTCCGACAGCAACTCCAGCATACATGGTCAATATGCAATGGGAAAACATATTTTTTATACGCATTATCTAATTAGGAAATAGGGTTGGAAATGACAGAAATCAGTATATAATATTATTCAAAATATTTGACACACGCTTTTTTCCTTTTGTCGATCCGAGTTAATCCGAAATAAGTGGCTGTATTTTCTATAAATAATTATGTTGCGAAATTATGCTAGATTATGGTGCATTGCAAAACAATTCTAAACTAATTGTTTAGAACAATTCTACAATTCTAAATGAAGCAAACAAGTTTCAGCAAATGATTTGCGCCCATTAACTTTACGCAGAGCTGTCAAACGCTCTTCTGCACCCATGGCCTAGACCTCCCATGGAAACTGATTCCATGGATGGCCGAGTATCTGCAGGTTTTCGCTCTCACCTTGTACTTGATTGATTAATTAGGTCTCTCATTAGTTAGTTTCTACCCTCACCTGGTTGTTTAGGTCTGACCTGGGAACCAATTTCTAGGAAAAACCATAAACCTGCAAACACTCGGCCCTCCGTGGAACCGGTTTGACACACCTGCACTAACAGATAGGTATAAAAACTGATACTGTGATGGTCCTACGTCAGCTGATGTGTCACTGTCCAATTATCACTCAGGTTTCCTGGTTGAACTGGATGAGGATATATAACTGAATTTGGAAACAAGAAAAGTTGCGCAATCTGCGTTTCAGCTCCAAGTGATCGATTAATCAAAACACCACATTTTAGGCAACAACATTACTTCTTCAGGGTTGTAACATGAATGTATGAAACAAGCTTACACTGATCAGCCATAAAAATATGACCACTGACAGGTGAAGTGAATAACATTGATAATCTCATTATCATGGGACCTGTCAGTGGGTGGGCTATATTAGGCAGCAAGTAAACATTCTGTCTTCAAAGTAGATGTGATAGAAGCAGAGAAAATGGTCTAGACTAAGGATCTGAGCGACTTTCACAAGGGCCAGATTGTGATGGCTAGACAATTGGTACCTATCAAAAGTGGTCCAAGGAAAGACAAGCGGTGAACCAGCGGCAGGGTCAAGGGCGGCTATAGGCTCATTGATGCATGTGGGGAACATAGCGATGAACTTGTTGCATGTAGTTATTTTAACATGACTAAATACTATTTATATAAGAACATATATTATATGTTTCAATACTTACATTTCATCTGTGTTAGCTATTATCATTTTAGAAATTAAGCATCATCAACAGGAAACATTAATACAGGACAATTTATTGCAGATTGTTCGGAGGCTTTCTGTTTGTCAATATTGTGCACTCACTTGTAGACCACACACAGAGACGCCGCTACGATCACAATACGTTCGGGGCTTAGCCCACCCTCTCGCACCGTCCGGGACAGAAAGTACAAGGTTTTGAATGTATATGCGGAAAATGTCGATGTACATGCTAGCGGCTTACATTGTCATTATGTGCAATCAGAATTAGAGATAAATAGATCAGGGGCTATTTTTATATGATTTTTTTGGTCAATGTGAGACCCCGGGGCTATTCATAAAAGATCCGGGCGCCACTGACCCTAACCCGTCCTAACAACGCCACTGACCACCATATTGCTTGCATTTATTTAACACAGTGTACTGTGTATAAAATTTTCTTTGTTTAAATTTTCTGTTTTTTTCTCACTCATTTTGGTTCTAAGGAATTAGTGTCTTGGTTTTTAGAATTGTTAAACATTGCCACATCAAGACTTTTGATTGTGTAGCCTCTTAATTTTTCAGTTGGTGTGAAGATTTTACTGTCGGCTACAGACGTGTTTAATCCTGCATAACTGTCTGATTGGTAAACCAGTCTTTAGAGGAAGTAATTGCATATGCTTTTTCCCCTCTCAAGTACAATGGAAATGAGCAAATTTCTCTACCCAGGAGAAAAGGCAACAACAAAAGGCCACTATATTTCCTAAAATTACATCCCTGCAACATGTTTAACACTACTGTGTCTTTCAACAGTCTCGCATGTTTACCGTTTATGAGTTCATTACCGTGAGAATAACTATGACAGCACTCATGCTTCAAGCACTAACGTTACAACCCTGAAGATTGCATGTTGATGCCAAAAAGAATTGTGAGCAAATGGATTTATACATTGTGTGTACAACCTGGTTGTTTAGATCAATCATAGGTAAATTTATGCAACAGTTGCTTATGTTCAAACCACTATAATAGCTTTTAGTTTAGTTCACTTTTTTTTTTTTTTCAAATGTACCGACTAAACTGTATGTAGAAAGGCTTCTAAATGACATTGTCAAAGATACAAATGTCATTGTCCGATCCCCTTACTATAGTAGACCAAACACATGGTGTTAGCAATCGTTGGAAATTACATGTACACATTTTGTTAAATCATTTAATTCCAACCAGTGGTGCCAGGCTTTAAAAGGAAAGTTGGTTCTACTTGAGGTTGGTTTCCTTTGAACTTGTAACTGCTTGAGTTTGGTTTAATTTCAAAATGGTTCTACTGTACTTGAGAGGCTTGACTTGCTGCAAGCCCACCATTCCTTTTCTGCCATCCGTTTTAACAAATTTACCAACCCATGTGCGTTCATGAAATGAAAGATTATTTAAAGATAACTTACTGACCTACTGAAAACAAAGACCCAGACAAAATGTCCCATAATCATCTCAGCTAAAATCAAAACTCTTGATTTAACTCCAGTTTTAATTTGCTAGCATCAGTAAGCTATCTCAAAGTCTGTGAATGTTTCAAGCTAGTTTTAAAGTGTCTCCATAAGAGTACTTGGGTCTGCATGTTCTCATGGGTGGGCAAAAAAATGACCTGTCTGCCACGCCTAACGCACAACACCAGTCTTTGGATCTAACCCACTTAGTCATTTCCCAATGACCCAGCATCAATCAGAAAATCTGATTCGGGACCCACCCCTGGAAATGTGGGACCTGATGGCCACAGCATAGCAGTTGGTTCATCTAAATGAAGCACCGTTTTTTTAACTGAGGAAAGAGAGGACATTGAGGAGAGAAGGGAGTGATAAGAGAGGAGAGGCGTGGGACTAGGGATGGGAGAAAGAGAACATGGGAAAGCAACCTTATAGCATCTTCCTGTCTTCCTCTCTCTGATAAAACATCAACTCTATCTGATGAAAATCATCCATCACCAAGACAGACAGTTTTGTGAAGTTGAAAAAATGACTATGTTTTATATTTACATATATATATATATATATAAATATATATATATATATATATATAAAAAGTTTACACACCCCTGTTAAAATGACAGCTTTTTACGATGTAAAATACAAAGACGAATCATGTCAGAACTTTTTCCACATTTATTTTGACTTATTAATGTGAAAAATTCAATTGAAAAAATATCTGAACTCTTCGAGAGTGAAAAATGAAAAATAAAAATCTAACCCTAACCTAGTTGCATATATGTGCACACCCTCTTATTACTGGGAATATGGTTGTGTTCAGAATTAGCCAATCACATTCAAACTCATTCAAACTATGTTAAATAGGAGTCATTACACACCTGCTATCATTTAAAGTGACTCTGATTAATCACAAATAAAGTTCAGCTGTTCCTAGTAGGATTTTCCTGACATTTTCTTAGTTGCATCTCAGAGCAAAAGCCATGGTCCACAGAGAGCTTCCAAAGCATCAGAGGGATCACATTGTTGAAAGATATCAATCAGGAGATGGTTACAAAAGAGTTTAGAAAGCATTAGATATAACATGGAACACAGTGAGAACAGTCATCATCAAGGGGAGAAAATATGGCACTACAGAGACATTACAAAGAACTAGACGTCCCTCCAAAACTAATGAAAAGACATGAGGAAAACTCTTCAGGGAGGCTTCCAAGAGGTCTACAGCAACATTAACGGAGCTGCAGGAATTTCTGGCAAGTACTGGCTTTGTGCTACATGTGACAACAATCTCCCATATTCTTCATATGAATGGGCTATGGGGTAGAGTGGCAAGTCTGAAGCCTTTTCTTACAAAGCAAAACATCCAACCCCCGCTGAAGTATGCAAAAACAAACTAAGTCTTTGTGGAAAAATGTGTTATGGTCTGATGAAACCAAGATTAAGCTTCTTTGCCATAGTTTCAAAAGGTATGTTTGGTGCAAAAACAACACTGCACATCATCCAAAGAACACCATACACACAATGAAGCATGGTGGTGGCAGCATTATGCTTCGGGGCTGTTTTTCTTCAGCTGGAAACAGGGCCTTATTCAGGGTGGAGGGAATTATGAACAGTTCCAAATACCAGGCAATTTTGGCACAAATCCTTCAGGCGTTTATTAGAAAGCTGAAGATGAAGAGGACGTTCAACTTTCAGTACAACAACGACCCAAAGCACACATCCAAATCCACAAAAGCATGGCTTCACCAGAAGAAGATTAACATTTTGGAATGGCCCAGCCAGATCCCAGACCTGAATCAATCCAATTGAACCTCTGTGAGGGGATCTGAACAGGGCTGTGCACAGGAGATTTACTTGCAATCTGACAGATTTGGAGCGCTTTTCAAAGAAGAGTGGTTAAATATTACCATGTCAAGATGTGCCATTCTAATAGACTCCTACCCAAAAGGACTGAGTGCTGTAATAAAATCTAAAGGGGCTTCAACAAAGTATTAGTTTAAGGGTGTGCACACTTCTACAACCACGTTATTCTGCGATTTTCATTTATAATTTTTCCCCCTCAAAGATTTCTATTCGTTTTTCAGTTGAATTGTTCACATTATCGGTTACATTAAAGGTTAAAAATGTTCTGACATGATTCATCTTTGACACATTTTTACATCACAAACATCTGGCAGGGGTGTGTAGACTTTATCCATGGCACCTAACACAAAAGTGCAGAAAACATGGCGGGCATTGTCTGCTGACGATACACTGAAAATAAATATATAATAATTGACAAGGTTTTCCTCAGTGACTATACATGAGAGATTGAGATGAGAAAAACAGAACTTAAATGAACTAACACCTCGTTTAGCAAGTCACAGGGCTTCAAAGAGCCAGTTCTATAGTTGTATAACATGTTAAGGAGAGACCAATTGAGATAAAACTTACAAAGCCTTACCATTTAAAAAAATGGCAGTAAAGAAAGTGACACATTAAAGAAAATTGCTTTCAATGTTTTTGAAGACAAATTGTGGCCTCGTGTTTAAATAGTCAACGTTCTATCTGTCTGTACTCAATGTTCCTGTGTCGTATTCTGTTGGCAATCTTTTCGCCTCATTTCCCAGATAATGGTGCAGTGTCTGTAGGAGAGGCAGACCGACAGGCCCTCATGGCCCACAGTTACGTATCGAGGAACCCTCAAACCAATATCCAGAAACTCACAAACCACAATTTCTGTTCCTTTCATGAATCCTTTTTATAACTGGTAGGTCATTGTTATGCCCTCTTCTAGAATACCTACCTAATTGAATTGAACACACTAACATGACAAAAGTGCAATGGTCCTAATAACCTTGTTATACAGAAGTTGTGAATAAGAGTGATCACCAAGACTAAAGAAAGAAAGGAAGATTGTGTTAAGACTTGGATTCAAGATTATGGCTATTCTAACTTTTTGAGAAGATACCTAATTTTATCCACTAGAATTTCGGTGGACCCCCCATTTTCCAAAGGCTATCAAAACAACCTTTGAATGTATGTTTTCGTTAGAATTGTACTCAATATTTTCTTGCTTTCTCAATTTTGTCACATCTAATTGTCTCATCTCATCCACATCAAATGGAATCGGGTGAGACTATGAGGGACAGATGCTCAATCCAGGATCCTGCTAATGAGACTGCAGCATTGCAAATCAGATTTGGGCGTTTTTTGCAGTACAAACAATCTGATAAACAGCACAGTAGAATGACATTGTCAGACGATGATTGCAGAGACTGACAAACTATGTCACAGTTTAGGGGGGATTGGCGTTATTTAAGAAACTGTTAAATGTGAAGATTTTGGATTTCAGACATTTTATGGAAAATGGGCAAGTAAAAAAGATTGCTTAGAAATATACCATTACAATTTCTACACCTTTAGGTAACACCCTCTTGTGGATATATAGTAAACATGAACAGTACCATTTGTGTGTAATAATTGTAGAGAGAGGCAGAAGCTCTTTGTTCCATCTCAAGTTTGTAGACATACAGTATGGACCTAGAATGTCTGCTTCAAACTGAACATCTGACCCATTACACAAGACTTTGGTTCTGGGTTCCAAGCTGATGAGAGATGTTCTGGACCAGATAACTGGATAGTAACCTGCTATCTGGGTAATAACCTGCAAACCTTATGCACAGATATTTTTTAAAAAGCCAATAAATAGCTGTCAGTGCTAGGATATTTATTCATGTGAAATGCGGCCATTGTCTAATTTTTCATATAAAACAGGCATGAACCAGAGACTCTGACTACTTAGGCTACATGTCTCCCCTGAGATTATAACTCAATGTGGTTTTCACTCCCAAGAGTTAAATATAGACAGTGGAAATAAGGGGGTGGAGAAGGAAATGATGGATGGGCTATGCAGGTAAACAGAAATGAGTAGAAATTACTGTTTATGAAGGCGAAGTGTGTGCTCCTTTCGAATGCAAGCATGCGCCAATGTGTATTTCACAAAAAAACACTTGATTATCTCGCCAACAGTTGTGTGCAGTCCTTTGTAGCCCAAATTGAGCAGTGTGCAGCCCTATATGGTATGCTTAATTGAGCATTATGTACCCCGTTGTAATAGGAGATGGACGACCCTGTGGTCTACTGTGGCCCTTAGAGAGGTTTTGCTCTCCTTTATTCCCGTCTCCTCAAACTGAACCTAGTACTGTAGGTTCCTCGTCTGCCAACTGCACAGCATATACACCAGTTCCCCAGTGCCTCCGAAGCGATAGAGGGAAAACAATTGGATGTCTGAAGAGGCTTATTTAAGAGGGTTTGTGAAACCATGGAAAGTAAAGCGTAGGGGCGTGCGAGCGTGTTTTTGGTCACATCTCCTTAACACTGATAATAAGTGCAGTTCTGGGAAGTGCCAAGAGTATCGCTTTATGACATTATCTAGATTCTACTGACAATCAATACGGTGATTTCATGGCATTTTGAGGTTCCAAACATATTGCTTATCGCATACATTATGTTGCTAGAGAAGGGCAAGGGAGCATTATAGGAAAATGGGTTTTGAGAAGTCAAGGAAATCTTGCTTAAAGACAAATTGATGCACTATTTAAAAAATAGATTAATAACTCTCTATAAAGGAAAAACACTTGTTTTTTCACACGTACAGCAAAAAAGCACAATAATGATACTGATATGTTGTCAAAATTATATTAAATATTGTGAAAAATAATAATCAAGGGGCACCTTAACAGCAAGGTGAAAAAAGCCCTGCCTTGCCGCTAGCTGCCTCATTGGGAGATCAGGGTTCGAATCCTTGCGGATTAGCACGGAGTGGGGAGGAATACCCAGGGTTGGGAGGTTACTAATAGAATGACTTGCCTCGCTGCACGCTAGTGACTCCTCTTGGCATCTTGGGCACCTGTGAACTCAATCAAGGTAGAAGACCAGACTAGGTGTTCCCTCCAGTCTACACGTCTTGTTGTGTAGACTGGATGCAGTTCTAGACATCCTGGATTAGAATGCATGTCTAGACATCCTGGATAAGAATGCATGTCTAGACTTCCTGGTTGAGCTTCCCGATTAATCACAAATTTTCCAGTCATACCCGTGCTGACTACACAATTGAAAAAGAAATAAGGTATCATAAAAGTGCTGATCTAGGACCACATGTTATCTAGGACATAGGTGCTCAATACAGACCTCTTTCCTGCTAGGTCCAAGCCAAAGACAAAGAAATGGAGAGATCATCAATCACACAGACAACATTATTACACCCAGAACAATTAACTAGAATCTCATTCAGTCTATATTGGAGAGGGAACATGGGATGAGCGGAGAGACCGAGAAACGGAGAGCTAGGACCTGTGCAGGGCAAGAAAGCAGAGGCAGCCGAACAACAGGGTGTCCCTAGAGCATTGCAAACCAAGGACGGGAGATGGCGGGGGAGAGAGAGACAAGAAAGGAACATGAAGAAGGGTAGCCCTTGGATAGATAGATCTACGAGAGTTCTCTAGTGCGAAGCTGACAACTAACCAGGTAAAGAGTCGGTATATATTCGCAAGAAGACTGCAGCACATGCACACTCAGGCATCTTGTCACCTATCACCAGAGTAATCAGATCACACAGACCTTATACAAATATAGGGACAGAGTCAATTCTATGTTCACTCTCTCACGCTTAGTTTTTAACATTTTATTTCAGTTTTCTTTCTCAGTGATGGTGTCTGCTCGCAGCCGATTCATTTGGAGGCACTGTTTTCCAAAATTGCTGTTGACAAACTCAGGGTGAAGATCTCCTTTAAAAGGGACTTGACAGGCAGCTGCAATATTCTTTGCTTAACAAAATGTTGCCATAGAACAAAAACTTTTCTCTGTCAAACCAACAGACATCTCTGGGTTCTCCATCAACAGTAATAGGGTTGGAGTTGGTTTTATGGCAAATAACTCATGATTTGATTAACGTATCGCATAGCAGCAATACATATTTTGATATCAAGACATGTAATAATGACCACAAAATGAAATAATGACCTTGTTAAATTTCAGGAATTTCCATAAGCCATTCTCTCGATCGAGGTTCTCTCCCCAAGCTGTTGCCAAGTTGTGCACTTGAGAAATCACACAGAACTCAGCACTAAATCGAAACCGTTTTCCCTGTTGTGGTGGACAGGGAATTTAAATCTCAGCGAGGCTTTCCTTTTCAAAATGCTCTGTGAAAGCCTTTTACGACTGCTATACTCAATATCAGAACTGCATAGCGACCCTCGCCAATCCCCAGATCGACAAGTGAGTCCACACTTCCACTCCGCTCATCCCTACATGAAAAACTAAAGCCGGAAGAGCAAATGGTAAGAACTGTACTGCGTTGGTCTGAGCAAGTGGAACATAGGTTACAGGATTGTTGTGACTGGGCAGACATTTCTTTTTCATGGAGGTGCCCGGGGTGATCATCGATACCACTACGATCAATAAGGAACATATTGAGGTGGTGGTCTCCTACAGTTACTGTTTACTGTTAAAGTTAACTGACGACATATCTGAATAAAAACCGACCAGCTATGACCTTAGCAACGAAAACCAGAGGTCAAAGGTGAAGGTCAGTATACGGACCTGTTACAGTCACCATTCAGTTGGTCAGACATGAGAAGAACGTAGCAGGAATGTCAGACTACAACAAAGGGAAAACCAGTCACCTAGCCCAGTCGCCTCACACTTCTCGAGTAGGGTTCTCAGAGTATGAGCAGATCCACAGGGATGTTCACTGTCAAATTCAACACAGGGGCCCCTGAGCTCCCTATTCACCCATGACTGGATGGCAACATGCAGCTCGAACTCAATAATCTAGTATGATGAGCAAACAACAGCGGTGGGTCAGACCTCAAAACGACTCTGCCCACAGGGCGTTCGTCAGGTCTCTGGATGAGTGCCAGATATACAACCCCTCTCACAAAAGCACGAAAACAACAACACAGATGCAGTTCAGGGACTTCAGTAGATGGAACAGAGAATATGCGACCCCTACACGGCAGTTGGTCATAAGCTTCACTTTCCAATGCCTTCGCCTCAGAGGACCTGAAAACGGTCTAATCACACCAACACAGCGGATAAGCCAGGGCAACCTTGGGCAGCTGAAGTTTGAAGCGTACTCTCAAGCTTCATTCAAGTCTGGTGAGGGGTCCTCTGGGACACGTCAAATGCCTTCAGTCGACTGAAGCTGACGAAGTGCCACGGAAAGCCAGAAAGTGTCCTTAGCTATGGATCTCGTTAACTTGAGCAATGGGCTGTTTAGCAGAGAACGTTGGGGATCATTATGAGGACATAGAGACTCAGAAAAACTATATCTGTCCTGAACCCAGATGGGCTCCAACTCTTCTTAGCTCCTTTGCACACTTGCACAGAAATTCACACTGCAGCTCATTTTCTCTCACTCCTACCTACACTCAATGTTCACACACATTCATCCAAATTCCCGCTACCCTGCTGTCGTGAACACTGGTAATTTTCCATTTGCATCATGTACACTTTCTGTATTTCTAATAAGCACTCAGTTTGACTTTTATCTTTGTTGTTATATACTTGAGTGGAAAGCTTTATTTCAGAACCATGACAATTTTTTTTCCAGTGCTATGTCTGCAACCAAAAGTTATAACCTATTAAATAAATATTCCTATTAAAATAAGTCTTGACTAGCATTCACTTTTTCTCTCAATCTCTCTTGTGCTCATTAACTTTGATTAATTAAAATGTATTAATCCCGGAAGAGGGATACAGCAGTCATTAGCAGGGGACAAAATGTTTACTTCCTCTCTTTCTCTCAGTTCAACTGGAATTGCATTATCACCACGATGTTCATATTGCCAAGGCATGTTGTGCAAAATAATAATGAATTTATAATATAACTTAATTGAAGTAATATAAATAATAATACCGAAATAATCATTAATATGCTCAACATTATTAGAACAATTTTCCATAACCTTTGTCTTTTTCTCCTGAGGGGCTGTCACAATCCAAAGGAGATCCATCAAACATGACATAGCATGTAACTGGGCGTGCTAGGATAGCTCACCTTGATCAGTCAACACAGGGGCGCCGTCACCCTGGATATGTTTGTAAGATTGCAAACAACGTGCCCCCCTCCTCCGATCTCAGTGGACCTGATTCTCCCTCAGAGTGTGCCCACTAAGAGCCTGAGTTAAGGCAGAACCCTGCGGCCTCCACGGCAACCTTCAGGGCTGACATTTTCCCCAGAGGACGCTGCCGTCGTTTCCTGAAGGTTAAATGTGGGTGGAGCTACATTTGAGTGAAAATCGCCCAGGGTTGTTTAGAAGTGATGAACGTTTAAGAATTGGTGCATATGGCGAAATGCCAGGGCAGTCTGAGAATGATATTAATAAAAAGACGTATGGTGTTCTTGTTGTCACTTTAGATCATTGCATATTCGACTGTAAATCATTTGAGCGAGGACGTGATCCAGAAAGATTGTCTTGGCGGGCTTACACAAATGCAGGATTGGACATGTGGACACACAGTGAAACCCATGCCTACAAGCTGCATCCTGATCAGATGGGGGCAGGGCTGACACAAGTTCTCATTTGACAGAGCCCTCTGGAGACAGAAGCAGAGCCCAGGCACATCGCTATCCCAGGAGAAACACACATAATTGACCACTCTGGCCAGCTATCCTCAGAACTGCTGTGTCCCTGCAGTGGTCTGTGCATTGTTTATGCATATTTGTGTGTTTTTAATCTAAATATGTCAGATAAAAATGGCCCCAAAGTGTTTTTAAATAAAGACAATTTGACAAAAGGGGACTTTTTTTCTGTCCCTATTTGGAAAAAGGCAGTTTTTGGGGTTAATGGTTTAAGGGTAAGAGTTATCACTGGGTGTAGGATTGGAATTTGGGTTAGGGTTTGGCATTAGAGGTTAGGGTTATGCATTAGGGTCAGATTAAGTTTTGGCATTAATATTAGACTGCTGAGGTTAAGGGTAGGTTGAGGTTGAAGTTAAGGTCAAGTTTATGGGGAATGTTATGGTGAGGTTTGGGTTTTTCAGGACATTCAACACTTATGTCCCTTTTTAGGTAGCTAAGTATATGTGAGTGTGTGTGTGTGTGTGTGTGTGTGTGTGTGTGTGTGTGTGTGTGTGTGTGTGTGTGTGTGTGTGTGTGTGTGTGTGTGTGTGTGTGTGTGTGATTGTGGGTTGTATGAGTGAGGGTGTGTGGGCTTGTACGTTCTCCTGGGGCATAACACTACCTGTCTGAACTCCTCTCCACAACAGATGGCAAACCAATGGAGTTTGAAGAGGAGAAAAAGAAATCAGGTAGACAGTAAACTAACTGCAGCCATCTTACAGTGGTCTGAGAAGACCAAGATAGCCTGAGGTGACCTACTGTTACACTGGGACCATCTTTTCAGTGTTTTCACTGTAATTCAAACAGGTAGGTCACTTGGAAACCCATTCGGCCTGATCAAACGCATTTATTTGAAGTCCGGACAACAAACAGTACCATACAAATCAAGAAAAAAAGATGAATACAAATAAATATTATTTACAGCGGAAATTAACAAAATTTTAGAATAAGACTATAAAAACTGACACCCGTAGAGACAGATTATATAGCAGATAGCACCTTGGTACATTTCTGAAATAGGTGCAATGGTGCTATGAAAGCGTTGATTCTTCATCATTGGTGGTGGTGAAAAGAAATCTGTCATTACCATAGGAAGTGTGGGTTTTAGGGGTGTCAAGAGTGAGATATCTACCAAAGAGCATGATACTACTGGAATAACAGATGGTGTGGAGTTACCTGAAGAAAAGGGGGAATTCCCCAAAAAATTTCACAGTGAGTATTGAATGGAAGGCTGGCAACAAAGCACATAGCAGTGAGGTAAATTACATCAAATGTATTGAGCATCTTTAAGTGGCAAGCAAGTTAATTATGACACCGTAGTGCAGAATTACTAGGATGTTCCTTTTTACATGGGTATACATGGCAGAAAAGTTGAAGAAGACCTAAATGCGGAAACAAGAAACCAATTATAGATTTAAGTTTAGACTGAAGGTGGATGACATGGGTTTTGAATGAGAGTGAGCAGTCCAGCCATGCAACAACTGTATTTGCAGCTGTGAATATACTATTAACTCTGGCCCATTCAGAGCAAGTTTTTTTGGCGGGGACAGGGAAATTAATTTTGAGTATATTTTTATTTCACTTTGTAGATATAGAAAGACAACATGTTGTTAATACATTTTGCATTGTTATGGATGACAATGGATACCTACATCTCCATATTGATTGCATGTAGATTCATAGATTTACCTGAAACTCCATTGAAAACAGTGGCATTTCTTACTGTGTAATTCATTCTCGCTAAATAACAATTATTAACAGCCGTCCCCTTTTATAAAAAGTATTCGTATAATGTTGTACAACCTTTCTTGATTGATCGTATTGAAATCAAACCCAAATCCTTTCCACAACTCTTAGTGAAGAACAACAATATTGAAATAAAATGAAAAAAACTTTCGGTGTGTCAGTTGTCACGACCTGGTTCAATGCCGTGACAAGCAATGTGAGACCACACATTGACAGGAAAAGATAAACAAAAAATGTGTTAAGAAAGATAAATACTCATAACTGAATAATGGGTGGGGTGTGAATATCAATACAACAGCAGTGTGAGTGAGTGGTTGGCATGAACAGTATTGCATGTAGTATGTGGTAGGGTGCAAGAAGGCCAAAATAAAAATAAAAAACATATGAACGAGACAGGGCATCAGCCACAAAATTATCAGTCCCATTAATACATCGAGATGAAAAGCCTGGAATAACAAGCACCATCTCATTAACCTCTGGTTAGGACACAGCATAGACCTCAAAAAGGTGAGAGGATTGTGGTCTGTATAGACCACAACGGGCACAACCTCCGACCCAACACACACCCCAAAGTGCAGAAGCGCCTATATGAGAGGGAGAGCTTTTTGTTCCCACAACAAAATAATCCAACTGATAGCGGTTGAACTTGGAAAAGAAAATAACAGGCCTCTCAACAATGTTCAAATCTGCTTGCATCAGGACCGCTCCCAATCTTCTCTTGCCCACGGTGCAAGCCTCAGCTGGGAAGAACAGAGCTCCCTAACCTCCACTACACCCCTGTGGAAAACATCAAACACAAGGTGGTCTGTTTCACGCTCCTGGCCCACCATCACGGCCTACTGCTTCAAGGGAAGGGCTACTGACATCAGCTCTTTAACAAAACCAGCACGTCTACCAGACAGCTAGAATACACACACACGGAAACACACACACACACTCAATAACACACAGCGGAACACCGGCTTTCAACTGCTGAGGATTTATGATGAGACAGACACACACCCGCCCACCCGCCCACACGCACGTACAACAAACACACACAAGTCAGGCTCACATACTTTCAACTGCTAAACGATTTCTTGCCAGACAGACAGGGAGACAGACAAACAGACAGACTAAAAGACAGCATTTGTCCTTTCATCTAACAGGCATCAAAGACATCTACACAGTCCAAAATCTGTTTCAAAACATTTTATAATGCAGTTAAAAAGATTTCCAACAACAGTAAGCTAGAATACCCAACATTTTTTCAAAAATATTATTGAAAACAGACTAGTTGAAATATTCTTTAACAATACATAATTAAGCTAATATATTTTTCATAAAAGGTAGTGATACTATATTCAGAAACAAATGGTGTGTATTGGTGATGAGATTATGTCTTGGTGAAAATGAAAATGAAACTAAATGTATATTCAAATAAAAAGCTTAATGAATTATCTCAAATTGGTTAAGTTGGTTGGGTATAAGTTAAGTTTAAGTTTCAGAGATTTAGGTTTGGGTTTGTAATGCAGGCCTGTTTTCAAGGCAAATACTGGACAAATGGACAAACATACAATTTTTGCTGGCTTTGCATCAAAATTTGCATCAAAGAAAATGTTACAGTAGTGGATTAGCTGAGTTGTCAGCAGGTCCTCAATGTTGTACCAATATTAAAGGGAGGAAAACAAGTGTCTGTCAAATAAATTCAATTGCAACCTCTAGACCAGAGATGTCAAACACATACCAGAGGGAGGAAATAAAACCTAGACGACAGTAGCTCTCCAAGAAAAAGATTGAACAGCAATCTCTTAGCTAACAAAAACACAAAACAAAATGACTATTTTCTGTCAAAAGTCAACGACAAACCTGATGTTCAAAATTTATCTCAGGCTTTGAATTAAAATATCTCATTAAAACATCTAAAATGCATGCTTCTATATCAGACGTAATCATATCATTGGTCTACAGCAACTTGTCAATCACAGGCCCACTGGCCAAATCAGTCCTGTGACACATTTCCATCCGCATAATGTTTTTGGTTGTCAGCTCATTCTGGCTGGCTTCCATACTACCCACAATGCTCTACCAGCATGGCTACTCAGCTGTAAAGATGACCACACAACGCTGCATTCAACAGCAACAGTGATAAACGTAACACAACACAAATACCTTTTAGCTTAGTAACTGCCCAGTGAAAATATAATTTTTATAAGTGTACACCCTATCAATTTATATGGATTAGAAACATGTTGACTCATCCTCAGACTTCTCAGAACTTTCAGAAGCTAGATCATACTCCTGTGGAAGGTGAATCAGCCAGTCAACAGACTAAAGGGTACATGGCTAATCAGCTAATGTATTAGGCATTAATATTTCTGCATTCATATCTTCAGAACACCCCACAGCACAGCTGCTTTTAACATCCCAAATCAGCATTAGGGTTAGTGAGAACTGTATTTCACTCTAGTTTCTTGGGTTTTAGGTTCTGTTTCATTGAGACCTAGAAAAGGGAATGAAGAGGAGTGGGCAATTGAGACAGTGTTGTCTAGTAACATCAACAAAAACACTCCCAGTTAAATCTCTCCAGTAAAGTATCCGACACTTGTTGAATCAATGCCAAAGCATGTTGAAGCAGTGCTGGCAGATTGTGGTTGCCCAACGCCCTACAAACATGCTCTGTCAATTTTTTTACATTTCAGACGTTACCTGTATCAGCGCATGTGTATCAGAATTAAGATGCGCTACGCTAATAATCACATTGGCACAGTCAATTCAGGATACAGGAACAGTTGAAGACAGCAAAAACAACGTCATGTCAAAAGTCTTTAAATATCAGAGGTAACTGAAGGCCAAGCTACATCGACCAGGCACCCAGTGTGCACATTGATGAACCAAGGTCTGAAGTCTCCTTATGTCAATCAGTTTGCTCAATGACATGTGTCATCTTCTCAAAGACAAAAAAAATCGATAAGCCATTAAGACGATAATAAGGTGTGTGTGTGTGTGTGTGTGTGTGTGTGTGTGTGTGTGTGTGTGTGTGTGTGTGTGTGTGTGTGTGTGCGCATGTTTGTATGTATGTTATGTGTGATAAATAGTAGTACCAGGTTAGTTAGTAACCAGATATGTGCATATTACATTATATCATTCTCATAGTTACACTGAATATCTCTGTTATCGAGCAGAGGGACATACTTATCCAGAACAACAAATCATTATGGAGCACACTCATTTCCATTGAATTCGTACTGCC
>JACXGJ010011909.1:0-18923 GCA_016801105.1 Esox niger | reverse complement strand
ATATATATATATATATATATACACACACACACACACACACACACACACACACATACACCTCAAACCTCACACATTCAAAGCTCATTATACACTCACAGACATGCATACACACACACAGCAGCTTCAAAGCATTCCCTAACTCAGCTACTCCCCAACACATCCCCAAATAACAAATATAAACACACATGTATTCACAGACATACACACATCAAGGTGCTAACAAGTAGGCCGCCCATAGTGTTATCAGAAATCTGTTTGTATCGGAGTCCTCTCTGTCTCCAAACCCCCTTCCTATTTCACTGCTCTTCCTCCCAATGAGTACGGTTAGCAGTGAAAAGATGAGCCATCAAAATACATAACCAGCCAGAGGATGATGGGTCCATACAAATGGACATGGGCGCAACCACGCACATTCTGAGATGATACATTCATTTGAGCCTCGGAGAGGAAGAAGCTGACCCAGATCAAAATCGGTCAAAGGCATGGTGAAGTTAAGTGAAGACACAATGAGAATTGTCCCCAGGACAAAGAGTTCACATTTTTCTGTTTTGAAAATTCTGAGTATGTTATCACCTGCAAAATCATGTAAATAGGAGTGATAAAATAATGTCACCAAAACAATAAAAACATTTCACAATTGCTATCACACTAAAACTGGTTCTATGAATACAAAAAGGTTCTAGAAGTCAAACCATTTACCCAAACCCATAAGTACAATTCAAAACTCTTCACATAAACTCAAGTTTCACTTCTTTTTTTTTGCATAACTCTACACACTATTTGTATAGCATATCTGCCACTGTGTTGTGATGTAGAAAAACACTGATAATAATCATTGCGATTTTAACTCTCTCAACACACAGATGTTGTGGTATAAAAACTAACCAGGATAAAGAGTCAACAAGCAATCAGAATGTTGGCATGACTACAATGGGCCACAGGTACGTCCACCTGTTTTAGCTCATCTGTGATATGGAATAACAAGTGACAACATCAGAGTGAGAGAAAGAGGAACTATAAGAGAAGATGGACGAGTCAGATTAAGTAGAACAATAATCTCTACTGAGATTTGTGACAAATGTACATTTTATGACAGTGAGGTAAACTGGGTTCAGAGTACTGCCAACTGTGTGCTGTTTTACTGTTGCAATCCACTGACAATGCGTAAAAACAGAATGCAATGATTGCAAATAATGTAAACCCTATATTCAACCGAAAATAGTACAAAGACTAAATATCAAATGTTGAAACTGAGACATTTTATTGTTTCTTGAAAAATATATGCCCACTTTGAGTTTGATGCCAGCAACAAGTTTAAAAAAAGGTTGGGACAGGTGCAACAAAAGTTGTTGTAATACAAAATAACTAAACCTGGTGGAATATGACAACTAATTAAGTCAATTGGCAACAAGTCAGTAACATGATTGGGGTATAAAAAGATCATTCCAGAGGGGATGGGTCTGTCAGAAGAGAGGATGGGGAGGGGTTCACAACTCCCCATCCACACAAAAATTTAAGAACAACATTTCTCAATGCAAAACCGCAAAGAATTTGGGGATCTCAACATCTACGGTACATAATAATGTTAAAAGATTCAGAGAATCTGGAGAAATCTCTGTTTGGGACATGGCCGAAAACAAATATTGCATGGCCGGGATCTATGACGGCACTGCATTGAAAACAGACACGATTCTGTAGTGAAGATCATTGCATGGGCTCATGAACACATTTGAAAATCATTGTCGGTGAACACAGTATGTTGCTGCAGGCACAAATGCAAGTTAAAACTGTACTATACAAAGAAGAAACCATATTTAAACAACAACCAGAACCGCCACCGCTGCCTTCTCTGGGCCCAAGCTCATTGAAGATGAACCGAGGCAAAGTGCAAAACAGTCCTGTGGTATGACAAATCCAAATGTTAAATTATTTTTGGGAATGATGGATGCCGCGTTCTCTGGACTAAAGTTGGGAGGAACCATCTGACTTCTCATCAGCAAACAGTTCAACAGCCAGCATCTGTGATGGTATGGGGGTGCATTAGGGCACATGAAATGGGTAACTTGCACATCTGTGAAGGCACCATTAATGCTTAACTATATATACAGGTTTTGGAGCAACATATGCTGCCATCCAGACGTCTATTTCAGGGAAGGACTCGCTTATTTGGTGCATTATGAAACCAAAAATATGACATAGGAGACCCTGACATGTTGAGCAGTTGAAATTGTATAGCATGCAAGAATCGGTAAACATTTCACTTTCAAAACTACAGCAATTGGTCTACTCAGTTCCTAAACGCTTACAGAGTGTGGTTAAAAGAAGAGGGGATGCAAAACCGTGGTACACATTCACCTGCACAAAATTCAAAACGGGCATGTATTTTTCCAAAAACATTTCTTAGTTTCTACATTTGATATGTTGTCTTTGTAATATTTTAAAATAAATACAGGGATAAATGATTTGCAGATCATTGCATTCTGTTTTTACTTGTAGTTTACGCAGTGTCCCAATCATTTTAGAATTGTAAATTCTTCAAAATTGTCATTTACTCTACATTACTAGTAACAATCCTGCTGTTGATTTCACATATCCCGTTTCAACAGGAAAAATAAACAGTACCATATATGTTTACATAGGCTGTCCATAAGAGATAACAGTGGAATCAATGACGACCTACCCTGGGAGGGACCAAGACCAGCAACTTCAATATTAATTTGTATGCAAGATCGTTAGCCTCATTAGCATCTCAAAGTGTACGTGTAGGTGCATGTTGTGTATGTATGTTTGTCAGACCTCACCAGCAATGACAATGCATCTAAATTACTTGAAATTGGTACACACAGACATGTCCTTCAGTACAGCATAGTCTAGTTAGCTTCCATTACTAAAGACATGATATGACATTCTGTCCTGCTCCTTTACTTCTCTGTCAGGCATTGATTGGCTCATACACTCCCACCTCCTTGCACACTAATGGTCGATAGAGACTAGAATGTTCTATAGATGGGCCTAATTAAAGCTAAATGGCTGAATAGAGGGATTATTGTAAAAGAGTTCATAGAGAGAAAAAAGGGAGCGGAGAGGGGATTAAAGAGATGAATGACAGCATATGGTCTACTTACAGTACCAAGGAATATTAGGAAGGTACAGACTTATAAAACACTATTTGTTTTGTATAGTATTGTTTAGCAGAAAGATAATAGGGTTATAGTAGGCTAATGTATCAGCATGCAGTGCCGCTAGAATGTTTATAGTAGGCTAATGTATCAGCATGCAGTGCCGCTAGAATGGTTATAGTAGGCTAATGTATCAACATGCAGTGCTGCTGGAATGTTTATAGTAAGCTAATGTATTAGCATGCAGTGACGCTAGAATGGTTATAGTAGGCTAATGTATCAGCATGCAGTGCTGCTGGAATGTTTATAGTAGGCTAATGTATCAGCATGCAGTGGTGCTGGAATGTTTATAGTAGGCTAATGTGTTAGCATGCAGTTCTGCTGGAATGGTTATAATAGGCTAATGTATTAGCATGCAGTGGAACTGGAATGGTTATGTGCAAATTAGTGGCACTGGAAGGGCTTCAGTAGTGGACTGAGCCATTTACAGCCCTGAAGGTTTTACAGATCATGGTTCAAAGTATTGATCTCTTCCTATGGTGTGTAAATGCTTTATAGGGGATGTGCTACTTTGAAGTGATAAGGCAGGTGAATGGTGAAAGGTTATCTCATTGTGGAGGAGGGGGCCGTTTTGGATTAAATAGAGATAAACACATCCTACCGGTTAAAATGTACAATATTGTAGGGAAGGGTCTTCTTGTTTTTCTGTCCTTTGGGAAGTTTTTTTTCCACTTCTCTGCAATAGTGTGAATGATGCACATCAATATGTATCTGTGGGGATCTAATGTCCCAACAATAAATACAATCTGAAAAATTGGTCCATACAAGGTTTTTATCAGGTCCGACCAGGAAACATTTCCAGATTAAGGGTTCAGGGAAAACAATAATTTAGGCATAGTGTTAGAATTGGGGTTCTGTCTGGATTTGGGTTACCTACCAGGTTCCCACAATTATTGAAAAGAATGTGCATGTGTGTGTGAGTGTGTGTTTGTGTGCATGTGTGTGTGCGTGTGTGGTAATAGGAACAGAAATCTGTAGTGCTTTTTCTTTTGTTAGTCTTGATAACCCTAAAATGTATCCAACTTCTGAAAATCCTGAAGATCCCTCCTCCTCACTGTGTGGGTAAAAAATAAAATTGAGTTCTCTCATAGGCAGTTTCATTACAGATTCAATTGATTTATATTTCTTAGCTATTGCCCTAATAGTGGAGATGGGTATTTTTATGCATGTATCAGTTTTTATATCCAAGTCCTAACTTATCAAGATGAACAACGTTTTGTCTCATTTTATGTGGGTGTTCTTTATCTTTCAGCTTGTTGATAAATTACTTATGGAGTTTGGCGTGTGTGTAAACTTGCAGTTATACACCAGTCAAACAGGAAGTAATTAATGATGGCTTCAGTGTTTCTGATAACTAATAATAAGATGAGCTTCACAAAGAGAAGATACTTGCATTCAATTTGTAGTAGTGTCAATAACTGTGAAATTTCTTGATTAAACGCTCATCTTTGTCTAAAGACAATTTTACCTGAAATGAAATTCTATGGTTCTCTTATATTCTCAGTGTATAATCAAGCTGGCAAACAACAATAAAACTTATCTTCTCAAAGAAGGTCAATCATTCTGGAGGACACTACAATACTACACAGTAAAGAGCTTAAAAAGTAGCAAATTACACACATCCTTCGTCCTCATCTGAGCTGAAATATTTTGCATAAATCTCCAGAATGGGTGGGACAAGTCAGTCTTAGAATAGAACCGAAATAGACAGGCAGACACACAGATACAAAGACACACAGACACACAGGAACAAAGACACGCAGACACGCAGAGACGCAGACACACAGACACGCAGAGACGCAGACACAAAGATACGCAGACACACAGACACACAGACACACAGAGACACAGACACATCTCTCAAGGCTACCCCAGAAGCCTCATACACAGACGCATTGAACTAATAATCCCACTGATATCTTCAATCTCCCAGTTCTTTGACCTCCTCCATCCATCTGTATCTCCTTCTATCCCTGAGAAATGACCCCTTTTCTCCCTCTGTGCTGGCTACCATATGCCCTTTATAAATCTCCCAAATACCCTCAACGGTTTCTCACAAAATCAATGGCTAATTTGGAGCATCACTTCATAGACCTTGAGAGTGTGTGTGTGTGTGTGTGTGTGTGTGTGTGTGTGTGGGGGGGTGTATTTGTGAAGATGTGCATGAGTGTGCTTTCACAAATGTCTGTTTGTGCATCTCTACTTTATGTTCACCTTCACTTTCAAGGATACAAACGTGAGGAACAGTCCAGTAAGTCAAAGGGGATCCTAGTTTGACAATCCAGTAAATGAGTTCACCTGGATGGATGTACACATTTACTTATAATGGGCCTTTAAATTACACCAGAAAACAAGCCATATGTTTGTGTCAGTCTGCAAAGCAGGGGTGAGGCGTGCGCACGCGTCTGTATGTGCATGGACTGAGTCGACTTCAAAGCAGGACAAAAGCAAGACAGAAGAAACCGTAGTGTAGACTTCTTTCGGACATCGGGTCTGAAAGATTAGAGAGCGATCTTCCACACACACTCCAGGAAGTCTTACTCCAGAAAATACAGTAGGCACACACGTTTCCACACATTCATTCACTATTTCACTTAAACACACAATTCTGAAAAGATGGTGCCTCCTGACATAATATGTAAGTGTGGCTCCATTCAGAAGTGCATGTTTGCCTACTCTTAATTCCAGGAAGAATTTAGCTAATATATATTATTCAGCCTGATCAGTTGAATGTGAAATAGTTATTGGGAAGGTGAAAGTTAGGTACTGTCAACATCTTAGCTAAGATATAGTACAGTAGCTAGCTGTCTGTGATTACAAAATTCTGGTTATACCACTGTAAGGTAAAGTAATACACAAGTTGATAACATTGAACGTACACCAAATGCGCTGGATTCTTTCGACACCTTTACTGACTGCGCCACTGAAACTGAATAATGTCTGTCGGAACACATTTTACCTACAGTTGATCCCCTGCTGATTTTGTACGTTTGCCTACCGACAAAGAAATGATCAGTCTATCATTTTAATGGTAGATTTATTTGAACAGTTAGAGACAGAATAACAAAAAAAATCCTGAATAACACATGTCAAAAATGTTATACATTGATTTGTATTTTAATGAGGGAAATACGTATTTGACCCCTCTAAAAAATATGACTTAGTACTTGGTGGCAAAAAACTTGTTGGCAAAAAACTTGGCAATCAGAGGTCAGACGTTTCTTGAAGTTGCCCACCAGGTTTGTACACATCTCATGAGGGAATTTTGTCCCGCTCGTCTTTGCAGATCTTCTCCAAGTCATTAAGGTTTTAAGGCTGACGTTTGGCAATTCAAACCTTCAGCTCCCTCCACAGATTTTCTATGGGATTATCTGGAGCCCCAGACCACAGTTCTTTTGTGTTTCTTCCATTTGCAAATAATCACACCAACTGTTGTTACCTTCTCACCAAGCTGTTTGGCGAGGGTCTTGTGGCGCATTCCAGACTTGTGTAGGTCTACAATCTTGTCCATGAAATCTTTGAACAGCTCTTTGGTCTTGGCCATTGTGGAGAGTTTGGAATCTGATTGATTGATTGCATCTGTGGACAGGTGTCTTTTATACAGGTATCGAGCTGAGATTAGGAGCACTCCCTTTAAGAGTGTGCTCCAAACCTCAGCTCGTTACCTGTATAAAAGACACCTG
The DNA here is from genome assembly GCA_016801105.1 of Esox niger. NCBI lineage: Eukaryota > Metazoa > Chordata > Actinopteri > Esociformes > Esocidae > Esox > Esox niger. The sequence goes on along the minus strand of JACXGJ010011909.1, from coordinate 12,061 downwards.
GGAGCCAGTAAATCTTTCTGATTGAAAGGGGATCAAAAACAAATTTCTCTCATTAAAATGCAAATCAATTCATAACATTTTTGCAAAGAAAAGTGGGCAAATATTGCCACGCCAAAATGTGCCATGCTAATAGACTCCTACCCAAAAAGACTGAGTGCTGTAATAAAATCAAAAGGTGCTTCAACAAAGTATTAGTTTAAGGGTGTGCACACTTATGCAAACAAGCTACTGTAAGGTTTTTATTTAAATTTTCCCCCCTTGCAGATTTCAGTTTGTGTTTCCAATTGTATTGTTCACATTATAGGTCACATTGAAAGTGGAAATAGTTCTGACATGATTTATCTTTGTCACATTACATCACAAAAACCTGGCATTTTAACAGGGGTGTGTAGACTTTTTGTATCCCCTGTACGTGTAAATTAATGTGTGTATGTGTGTGTGCGTGTGGATATGTATCTCTGAGAGGGTGAGCTCAGAGGGAGATGTCAGTAGCAGAAGACTATAGGCTAGCTATCAGAGCAGAATCTCCCAGTCAGCTCATTGATTTGCTATCAAATACACATACCTTACCTGGACAGGACTGTAAATAATACATTAGGATTGGGTCAGTGTAGAAACTGTACACAACCACAGTCAAATATATTGTATATACTGTATACTGGACACACCAGTCATACAGCATATATTGTATAATGCATGGCTGTGGCCCACGGACAAAGAAACCCTGACATCTACACTAGCCAGGCCTTGAGATGCCATGCACAGTGTTCATGTAAAAAGGCTCATTATCTGAATTAAATGCTGAATTACAGTCCAGTGTCTGTTAGTTAAGCTCAAAGTTTTTCCCAGTGTGTATTTACAGAATCTACTGTACGGTCATTCTGTCTGTACCCATGTTGTTTGTAATAATGTGTGTGGTATTGCGTGAACAGTTCAAAGCATTATGTAAGTGTGGGCCCTGCCTCCTTCACTCCACACCGCTGGCAAGGTCCTTTAACCCCACCGGAGCACAATAACACACAAACATGCTCTAAAGCCTTCATAGACGCACAAACCCTTGGGTTTTATTTTGTAGCTCCGTGTTCACGGCAGATATCGCAACAGCCAGCGGAGAGAACAAGGCATAGCAGGTGGGGGAAAAGGGAGAATGAGGAAGACAGGGACAAACTCGTCCCCCCGTCCCCTGAACCGAAAAACAGGTGAGAAGGTAAGAGCACAGCCAGAGAGACAAAGATGTTTCTGTAATTATTAAGCTAAAGTTGTTCTACCTTTTTCTAATGAACGAAGGGGATGTTATATTACATCTGCTGGAGTCCTAATGAAGAACAAACCTTCTCATCCAGAACAAACACACTAGAACAACACACCAACTCCCAGACTACTGGAGGCCTCCAACAGGAGACATAGACCATCTGCTGCCTCAGAATGCCTGACTGGACACGCACACACACACACTCACACACACACACAATGGATCGCATGCACGCACAGACAGAATGTGTGTAGGTGTGTAGACAGTTTCAGACTAATTATTGTTGTGTACCATCGCCACCCAAGCAGAAATAAACAGAAAAAACGACATCAACAGTTTCTGCCTGAGCAGAAAGACTTCCAGGCGAACACATTAACTCAATAACTTTTACAACAGCCTTTCCTTTTGTTCACACAGTATTATTTGCCAAATCTTTGTAAAAGCACTACATTCTTCTGATTTAGTTTTAATGACAGAGCCGCCATCTCCTCTGATATCCTTCTCGACAACTGGCTGTCGTGCCCGTGACCTGTGAGCACTGTTTAATTCCCCTCCACACTCTCTGGGAATTAGGGAAAGGAGGGGGTGAGGTGTGGTAAGGACAAGGGCAGAGTCACTTCATTAATCAATCGACAAACTTAGCAAATTCACCTAATTAACGCCTGATTAAGGATGTAGGCATTTTGCCAACACCCATCGCATCCTACGCCCCCACCATCACCCCTGCCAAGCTCCAGACATACACACACCTCCCTCATTCCTTCCATCCATCCAACCTTTGTTGTCAACACGCTAATAGCTAAAGTCTTTGATAGTTCGTTCGCTGACAAAACTAAATATACCCACTTCTCATTATTCATTATTCATTTTTTCCTCCATTAGGACTTAAAGATGGTGTAGCTCACACAATATAGTGTTTGGAAGAGAGGTAAACAGACCTGGCCAAAGTCATCCATCAAAGCCGACTGGTGGGCCGTCAGGAACTCCGTCCCCCGCTGATGATATGGACGGTTCTCACAGTCTGCCTGCCATCCCGCTTTGCGGTACAGGGTGGCACGCCAAGCCCGCTGGATTCTGGGTAAAATCAAATAAAAACAACATAAATCACACATAATGGGTGGTCAAATGTGGAACCAAAGTGAGAGATAGCTTGCTTTTCCTGGGGGGGAGGTTGATATAATCCTAAGAATAATCATATCCCGGGTGCTTCGTTCAGCTGAAGGTCACATAAACAGAACCCTCTGAGGAAATCTCAAGAGCGTTTCACTCAACACTTAGGTAATGTACCTGTAGGTATACAGCATAATGCAATAAAAACTCAAAGGAATGATCAAATTAAGTAACTTTGAGTCACTGGGTGAAAAGGAAATAGCGGCCATGATATGACAGAACAAGGACACAGTGTGTCTGTCTGTGGGTAGGGTGGGTCACATCTCTCTACCCACTGATTCCCTCTGTAACCACATCATACTATGACATATTACATTTCTCCCTCTCCCTTCCTCTCACCCACTATATAACCCTCCCTCTATCTCTCTCCTTGCCCTCTCTCTTCGGCTGTCCCTGTTTTCTTTCTCCCTTTCCATTTCCAATACCCCCAGCACCAGAGTCCAGAGGGATGTGGAGGATCAATTACCCGATGGAGAAACACATTCACCTCCAGTGGAGCAGGGAGCCAGCTGAGCCAAATGGAACAAATTGAATTAAGCCATAACCCACCGCTCCAAAACCAATAGGTTTACTCTGACCACCTCCCTCACCTCTACCTCCTGTCTCTTTCTGCCTCTCTCCATCCATACCACCTCCAATACGTTCACACTGACACCCCTATATCAGTTGTTCGGTCCGACTCCCTTCATATTTTTCTCTCTAACTCCAATCCCCCTTAAATATATTTACCTCATCCCTCCATGCCCAGTCTAATGCCCTCCTAAATGTGTTACCTTTTCTCCTCCCTCTCTCTAGCTCTACCATCCCGGCCCTCCCTGAGCAGGCAGCCTGAGGCGGTAACTGACCTCCTATAACAACAGCTATTAAAATGTGGTTCATGTTACTCTCAAATGGTGTTAGATGGAGGTTTACAGCTCCACACGGACAGTGTTTAACTCTGACACTGACACAGAAAGGCTATATCAGAATGGGAACAGGATTAATGTCATCACCACGACAACCAGAACAACACGCCTGGGAATGGACAGGTGACAGGCATACACAATGACAGATGTGCGTGTACACACACAACACAACCGTTTGTCCGTACGAAGAAGAATTCCTGGTGTGCCTACCCCCTGCTCCCTATCTTCACGGCGCCCCCTCCTGGAAGTGTGCATGAAAGACAGAAGACCCCCAAGTGACACTCACACAATGGCCTTGGTCTCCCAGTAGCGCTGCTGTGCCCCGTGACCAGGGCTGTTATCATGCTCTTCCTCATTCGGCAGGTAGACATTTCTAAAGTGACACACAGACAGAAGGTCCATTCAGGGCATGTGAGTGTTAAGACACTGCATGGAGATTAGCTTACACTGTTGAAGAAACACTGGGTATACAGGGTATTTGGCCTGAAGGGTTAAGACCATGCAGGGTTTTAAGTCCAAAGTGATAAGACACTAGATGTTGTTAAGCCTATAGTGGTAAGGCAGGACAGGGTGTTAGCCCTAGACTGTTAAGAAAATACAGGGTGTTAGCCCTAGACTGTTAAGAAAATACAGGGTGTTAGCCCTAGACTGTTAATAAAATACAGGGTGTTAGCCCTACACTGTTAATAAAATACAGGGTGTTAGCCCTAGACTGTTAATAAAATACAGGGTGTTAGCCCTAGACTGTTCATAAAATACAGGGTGTTAGCCCTAGACTGTTAAGAAAATACAGGGTGTTAGCCCTAGACTGTTAATAAAATACAGGCTGTTAGCCCTAGACTGTTAATAAAATACAGGGTGTTAGCCCTAGACTGTTAAGAAAATACAGGGTGTTAGCCCTAGACTGTTAATAAAATACAGGGTGTTAGCCCTAGACTGTTAATAAAATACAGGGTGTTAGCCCTAGACTGTTAATAAAATACAGGGTGTTCAGCATTGGGTGTTATGACAATACGTAGCTGGGAATAGACCGTTTGTTACCTTTCCATCTTAAGCATTTCTGGTCCTCCACTATGTTTGCAGAAGCGATGGCACTTCCTCCCTTCCTCCTGTACAGGATGACAGACAGGCATGAGGGCTTTCTTCTTGAATGGGAGATAAGAAAAAGGATGAAAATGCTCTGGCAGGATTCAGTCCAAACTGTGTCCTGGTATTACACCACCTTTTCTGTCTGTTCTGTGGACACCACTGCTTAGTGTCTTGATGACTACTATGCACCAGTTCAATCTGTCTGTTTGTTCTTATGTTGGAATAATGGTGAACACAATAATAAACAACAAGATTGTAGGGTGGAAAGGACTGAGTGTGTGTCTAAGAACATTCAAGATATGAAGCCGGGTCAAAACACACACACACACACAGGTGGCAATCACCATCTGGCCCAAGTCAACGACAAGCGATGCCTTGGCAAAGTGTGACAGAGTGTTTCTCTGTAACTGAAGAAAAACTCTAAAAAACTGTTTGTGTGTGCAGAGTCCTGTGGTGCAGATAACACACACAACACCTCTCCCCATCATAGACGGGGTTCACCTCCCTACTCCATCCCTTCAACCTGGGCCTCCCACCAATCAGTGTTCCAACTGTCATTTCACACTGTTGCAATACCCTCCAAATATCTTTAATAAACCATTTCAGGGATCAATAACAGGAACATTAAAGCGTGTGAGTGAGAAGGAGAGAGAGCGAGAGAGTGAACAGTGTGCAGGTCTTTAGCAGGAGGCAGGGTGTGCCGATGCCAAAGGGGCCACAGGATCAAGAAGAACCCAATCAGGGTCCCAGTGCCAGGGGCCAGCCACGTCTGTGACTGCCTGACACTGGGCCTGAGGACCCAGTGCCAGGGGCCAGCCCCATCTGTGACTGCCTGACACTGGGCCTGAGGACCCAGTATCAGGGGCCTGCTATGCCAAAAAACCTGGCTACACATCTGAACAGTGATATGTCAATGCTTAAATCAAAGTTGGAAATCAAAGTTGAAAAGCCTTAGCAACAATTTCCACTAACATTTCTGCAGATCCTTTGTTCTACATTTAGAAGTAACTGTCCAGTTGCAAGGGGTCCTCCAAAAAAGAATAGAAAATTCTAAAAGATATTTCATTCACAAAGAATGATGTGTTACCTAACCATGTTTGCTGTTAGACAGGATTTATTGTATTTCCCAAAACATTTTCAAGGACTTGTCAAATAAATAAGATGCAGCCACGGCTATATATAGGATCATCAAGCAATGTGACCAAAACAAAGATCTACACATGCAATACATTTTCTCACTTGATACTAAAAGCGATTTTATAATTTTGGGATTATTCACTGGTGTTGGGAGTTCAACCTTTAACAGGACACAGACTTTTATGAAACATGTCATTTTCCAAGGATAATGTATTGTGAAGAAAAGGTTATTTGAAAAATTGCTTTCTGGGCTTTCCACAAGCAAAGGTGTAACGATCAAATGGAAACATATCACAATTACAATGTCTAGCTACCCTAAACCTTACTTTACACATGACAGATTGGTGCATTCATGACACTGCCTCACTTCATCTCTCCCATTCACCACACTATCAACCGGTTCAGGGAACAGAACTGACAACTGGATAACAATGACATTTTTCAAGGAAGAGAAACAGAACCTGGAAAAAAGCTCTCTATCGTTCCAGAACGAAACTGTTATTTTAAAATCATGGAAACTGGTTAGCATTCTTTTACATTCTAAAAGAAAGAAACACAACCCCTTGTTGTCACTAAGGAACCTCCTCCAGTATCTTGCCTTACGACCGATGTATGTGTGTTTGGCAGTGAGTACTTCACCTGTCCCCCATGCTCAAAGCGTAGCTCTAGTTTAATCTACAGTTAGCATGATCAAGAATATAGGGAGTGAGATTTCTAGTTAGAGATTGGATAACTTTTTTCCTTTATGCTTAATTCTACTGCCTTAGCCCATATGAGCTTGTTGGCTAGTTTAGTGGAAATTAACGCTGTCCTGACTTTGAGCTGACTCTTGGACATTCAAAGGACATTCCAAGTTCCTATGTAATTTATATAGTCATTTTGTAATTAATTATTTTCAGTGTATTCCTCGTTGGAGAAAAAATATTACATTTTGATAAGAGTTTAAACCACAGCTAGCTTGCCCATTCCATAGCAAGCTGCTCTATTCATACTGATCAGAATTTTGCTAAATTTTAAAATCACATTCTGTATGTCGATAAATGACATTTAAACCGCAACATTATTCCGGTTTTAAATTGATTCAATATTTTATTTCTACTGTTTGGAACTGATTAAATTAGATTCATCTTTATTGTCATTGAACAGTGCAAATACAGTACAATGAAATTCAGTTTGCATCTAACAAGAAGTTCAAATAGAAGGGGCAGACTCAGTTGAATGTACTCATTAAAACATGTTGGGGGGGGATTTGTTTAGAACAAGACAATCATAAAATCTGTTCATTTCAAACCTCTGTATTGCATAATTTTTTTTATTACGTAAACAGGAATTTAAATCCCAACCTCTGTTGGTTCTTCACAATCTCTCCTTGTGTGTCACCACTGTAAAATGCATGCATTTAAGTATACTCAGATTTAGAATGATTATTTTGGGAGTGACATTTTTCACACGTCTCCAAGCTGTCAGTCTGGCTTTTGTTTGACAACATTGATTGACTGTCAACTTCAGCCAGGCCCAGCAGCAAAGGATGTAAAAGATATGAACATGAAGGTAGAGAGGAAGAGAATGGGGACATGAGAGGGTAACCAATGAGACATAAAGTAACATGATATTAGGAAGTAGGATGTTTCTGAAGAAGTTGCAATTCACTGCTGAAAGCCTACAGTAAACAACTAGGTACATTTTGACCCCAATTTGAGGTATATAATCTTTTAATGCATAGACCAAATGTGATTTATTACATTACAAAAATGTTTTATGACTTTGTTCCTAAATCTGTTCCTAAAAAGTCCAAACATTGTTTAGTGGTTCTGAATTTAATGGTAATTTTGAACCCAGACAAAAATGTATCATTTAATTCTGTGTATTGTAATGTGATAAATAGGATTTTTATTTGAATCTATCCATAGCCATACATATCCGCAGGGTCAAGAGTAACAGCAGTGTTGATATTCGGCACAGTTACAACCCCAATGTATACACCTCAAATTTGTATTTTCTACATATTACATGATCACATTTCTTTGACTGTGGAAAACGTACCAAATGTTTCATTAAAATAAAAGTCTGCTAATGGTATAAAAAGTTAAGGCAAGTTACGGCAATGGCCTTAATAGCTGTATTGTTGTTTATTCATAGAAATGTTTTTATCTTAGGGCAGGGTTCTGTTTCAGCCTAACCTGCTTCACCCGAGTAAGTTGATGAGAAGAGAAATAGACCAAAGACAGATTCAATATTTAACGCACTTTATTGCGTACAACCGATATATCTGGAGACCCGCCTACCAACGAGTCTGACTCTTGCCTTTCGTCTTCCTCTTTTATACAGACATATTCAGTTGGACCCTGAGCTATGCATTATCTCCAAGTCTGGTCATCTCTCGTTCTCTACGTCTTGTGATGCGTTGCTCATTGTCTAGATTGTGCGTGATTGTCTCTAACAGTCACATGCCGTAGCCTAACCGATAACATGTTGTACTCTGCTCTTACACACTGGGGTCTCCAATACATTCTTTGCTTGGATCAATAGATGTAAACACACACACACACACACACACACACACACATAGTTGATTATATCATCTCCTAACAATCCTGCTCTAAATAGATTATATCATATCCTAACAATCTTGCTCTAAATATGTATGTTTCACAGTTCCCAAACATATTTATATCACCACCCCACCACCAAAAATATTAAATGTCTTCAATGATCAATGTTTTATTATTTCTTCAATTAGCATTCCATTTGGTAAGTCCAAAAATGCTATGTATTGATTGGCAATAATATCTGTGTCCTTGTGAAAAGTTTCTTATTCTGGTTGTAGAATATAAACAGTGCTTAGGAGTCCACAGTGCAAATGATCTCAGCACCATTTAGGTTTGGTGGCTAAGGACGGACTGGGATCATCACGCTTTAGATACTTCTTCTGGTGGGTCAACATAAAGTTGTGTGAACACCGCCTCTGAGTTTGAATACCGTTCCCTTGTTCCAAAAGTAGTTCTGCTCATGCACACTATGCTGCACCGTCTAGACTACTTCGGAATGAGCTGCAAATTCCATCAAAAGGATTTTATTGTTATTTTTGACAGAACAAACAAATGAACAGAAATAGCAGTCAATTTTGGTAATGTTTTTCAGATAAAATTCAATACATGTCTAATGATCTTGTGACAGGAAATAAGGAGATATTTTTGTGAGTGTTGCTTTATCTAATGGTTTCCTTTTGGGGTCAAATTGACCCCAGTTTACAACCGATGTATAGATGTAAAATATATTGGTAGCTTGAGGGTGAAATAAAACTGATTGAGGAAGGGAAGGAAGGAAACAGAGCAGAGCTGAAAGGAAAATACAGCACCCACCCGCGCTTCCCCCAGCTTTTAATTGATGAGTTATTAAAATCATAATTTCTCAGAGGCCCGGTTCTACCAGAGATCCTTGCATATGAAATATACACATGACAAGTTGTGTATGTTTGCTATGCTCAGACCTACACACATTTGCGTGCATAAAACCTAATTATCATGCTGTTTGTGATGAATGTTCTAGAGCATGCCCTTCAGACTGTTGCTGTCCACTGTCAAGACACATATCATAGGGAAACACATCACAGGGGCTAATTGACAAAAACAGAATGACAACACACAGCAAACAGAACACAGAGCAGTATACAGAGCAGACAGACGACAGAAAGGACAGAGGACAGAGAGGAAAGAACACGGAGTGGACAAAACACAGAGAGGACAGAAGACGGAGAGGACAGAACACACAAGACAGAACACAGAGGACAGAACACACAGGACAGAACACACAGAAAGGACAGAACATACAGGACAGAACACAGAGAGGACAGAACACACAGAAAAGAACACAGAGAGGACAGAACACACAGGACAGAACACAGAGGACAGAACACACACGGGACAGAAATGATTGAGAACAAAAAACGGAGAGATAATAACACAGAGAGAACTGAAAACTGAGAGGAAAGAAGACAGAGCGGACGATGGAGGTAACAGAACACAGAGCAAACAGAACACAGGACAACAAATGTTCAGGTTTAGTTGTATTATATAACACTGCTGCACAACAGGTATGAAATGCTATGTTTATTACATACAAGAGAACAGGAGAAGAGAACACTCACTAGAGAACACTACACATGAATAGACACATATAGAATAATCAAAAATGATACATAGACACAAACATACATATCTGTTTTCACTAGTGTCAGGACAAAAATGTAGTGTCTGTATGTGCCATGATTCTGCAGGGGGACATTTTCAGTTAGGGAAAATAGCTGTGTCAGTATAGGATGCACCATAATCGGAAATCAAAAATCAATTCAAATTCAATTACTCAAATGTATTTTATAAAGCCCTTTTTACATCAGCAGTTGTCACAAAGTGCTTTCACAAATCACCCGGCCTTAAACCCTAGGGAGCAATCAACAGTAGTGATGCACTTCAGTGGCTAGGAAAAACTCCCTAAGAAAGCTGAAATTGAGGAAGAAACTTAGAGAGGAACCAGGCACCAAGGGGTGACCAGTCCTCTTCTGGCTGGAGCTGAATTATGCAATGCAACACTCTTGACTAGATTCTGAGCAGGAAAAGGTTCTCTAAGAATGAATCACTTCCACTAAGAGGGAGATGTACATTTAATAGACAATCAAATGACTACAGAGCATTAGTGGAATAACTATGGTGGATGACAGGTAATGCCCTCCCAGAATGTGAAGGCCATAGGATAAAAGAGTCCAGCTCTTCTATAGGATTCTTTGTGGAGAATGTTTCCTAGTGTGAGATTATGATATTCACTGTGTATCAATATATTGTTGTTATTTGCTGTTTGGGTCTTTTTAACTGGATATGTGTATAACTTTGTGACCACCGCTGATGTAAAAAGGGCATTACAAAATGAATTTGATTGATAAAACAACGGCACTGACTGCTGGCGTGGCTAGATGACTGCCAGCCCCACTGTCTGGGTCAATAAGAACATCTCTGAATGGTGATGGAGAGGATGGACCAACAGATGACAGAGACAATTGGTCAGATGTAGAGAGAGAGAGATAAGGTGACACACAACTTATCACTATGTTTAATGATGTCCATGATCTTCTGACAGTGACAGTTGCATACACACATCAATAGCGAAGCTGAGAAGGAAGTGGGAACAGACCAAGGAAGCAGCATTGAGGAACCTCACACATTCAGAAACAGAATTAATTCAATTTCTATAACCTAACATTTCATCAAGGGGAGACGACCCGATTTTCATAAGGACTGAAGATAGCAGGTTTTATGGATCCAGTTCAGATATCTGATCCCCAGAAAACATACATACGCACATCAATTTATATTTTTTGAAATAAAATAAATGTGCACTAACAAACACACACCCAATTACACATACACAAACATAACAATTAACCACACAGAACCACTGACAAACTCACAGTTCTCCAGCCAGGAAGTATGTAAATGGGTTGTGAGGGGAGGACAGAGATGGAAGACGTTGCCAGGGGAGGAAGGAGGAAAAAGGGGGAGCGAGGGAAGATTGGTAGAGTGATAAAAGAGGTGAGAGAGTGATAAAATGATAATACAGTCAATCATGATGCAAAATGAAGAGGTTGGGACCAGTCCCCTGGTGCTGTAATCTAGTAGAGAACTGTTTTGGTTAACACATGGTGAGTGTCAGAGGAGGGATTGGCGCAGACTTGCATGGTTTCACACAGTGCTGGAGAGCCTCACTTTCACAGTGATCAAAGACTGCCCTTATTTAGCCCAAAGCAGTCTTCCAAGACATGCTAATGGCATTGAATTTGAGCACAGTACAGCCAGAAGAGCTGGGAAAAGACTGTGGCTGGGCGTATGATAACCTGTGTGTGTGTGTGTGGGTCTGTGTGTGTGTGTGAGGGTGTGGGTGTGGGTGTGGGTGTATGGAGTATGTGTGCGCATGCTTGCTTGCTTGCGCACAGTGTGATGCATGCAAGCATGACTGGATACTCCACTTAGATCATTCTCTCAGTCAGAAAGAGAGTATAATTTAGTAATTTAGTAACATGATTCTCTTATGAGAAATGCTGTTACAAACATGTTTTAAGACAACAACCTGCTCAGCCAATTGTAGCACATACGCAGGAATGTACATAAACAGGGCGGAACACTTTTCCAAGTGAGATGACGGTGCGCTGGGCAGGGGGAAAGGAGATGTATGTGTTTGCGTGCCACTGGCGGGTTATTAAGACTCAATCCTGGAGCACTTCAGCAGACGGCACTCAGCAGAGTAGAGTCCCATGGGGAAATGGAAAGACGATAATGTACTTCTGAAATATGACCCCCTCCTTCACACACTAAGGGTTTTCCAGGACATCTCACTAGAACCTGCACTAAGGGTTTCATTATCATGGCTCCTCTAAACTCGCTCTGTTCAGTGGGATTCTATATAGCAGACCTCCCTCTCTTCAGTAGGATTCTATACAGCAAACCTCCCTCTGTTCAGT
>JACXGJ010011908.1:0-18933 GCA_016801105.1 Esox niger | reverse complement strand
TCTCTCTCTCTCTCTCTCTCTCTCTCTCTCTCTCTCTCTCTCTCTCTCTCTCTCTCTCTCTCTCTCTCTCTGATGAAAGATTCACTGCGTGTAGTAGGAGCTCCGTCAGCAGCCGTGAAACTGCTGATTCCACACTGATAGGACACATATTAGGCTGTGTTATGTCAGCGATGGATGAAAGTCATGATCTCTAGGAAGCCGTACAGACATTCGTGAAGATCAGGCAGATGAGTTGGTGCTGATGGGCTTGTGTAATTCAGCTGACTTGATGAAGCACGACACCCGCAGCGCCAGCCTTGTGGGTTCGATTCCCATGGTGTGATTAGCACAAAAATGTATGAACTCGATAATGTGAGCCTCTTTGGGGGAGAGTGTTTCCTCAGTAGCGGCTGGGAAACCCTCACAGCCACCACGAAGCGGGAGGCTCCATGCGCCAAGGGCCCCGCCCTGCACTGCAAAAAACAGACTAGGCATGCATATATATATATATATATATAGGAAAAAACATTGAGGGTGCTCATTGAGTCCCAAGTTTCAACTGCCAGGTGACGGAATCCTGTAATATAGGCAGCGTAACACATCTTCATTCACTTCCATCAAATAAATGGGCTAAATAGGCTCCAAATCTCTGAATCTGGCAACAATGGCTTTTGCGTATCTTACGCGCACTACTACACCATTACGCCTCTTGAATGTGCACATTTCAAAAATGCTAATCATTACGTTTGGCTAGACGACGGTAAAGAAAATACGCAAGCGGTGCTCAAAAGCGCAGCAATAAACTGTTGTCCGAAGAAGCTCGAGCAAAACACCGGAAGACTACATCCTTATTTAGACCAGCCAGAGAGGAAGCTATCGTCAGCATCTCCACAGACAAACACTACCACAGCAGCAGTTAGCTAGCAGCAGCATGTCTTCACCAGGAACTATCAGAAGGCTATAGAGCCGTCTTTGGTTTTGAACAATGACAAATAAACTGCTATTGTGCTGACACAAGTATATGTACAAGTATTACGTGGAATGTATAGATGTGCAATAAATGCGAATGCATTACTGATGGCAATTCTAAATGTGCAATGGAAGCAAATGGAGGAGGGCAATGCACTGAGGTACATACATTAAGACATTCACACACTGAAAATAATTTGATATCTGCTGTAGATGGATTCCTTTCAACAGATGGAAAAATATTAATGGTCAAGTATACATTCTTCTCATTCCTTATCGACTTTGTGCGGCTGTTCCAGACAACAGAGAGGCCTACATTCTTTGTGTAGCAGCTGTGCTCAAAACACGGAGAGGATCTGTTTTCTAAACACGGAGAGGATCTGTTTTCTAAACACGGAGAGGATCTGTTTTTTAAACACGGAGAGGGTCTGTTTTTTAAACACGGAGAGGGTCTGTTTTTTAAACACGGAGAGGGTCTGTTCTCTAAACACGGAGAGGTTCTGTTCTCTAAACACTTAGAGGGTCTGTTCTCTAAACACGGAGAGGGTCTGTTCTCTAAACACGGAGAGGGTCTGTTCTCTAAACACGGAGAGGGTCTGTTCTCTCAACACGGAGAGGGTCTGTTCTCTAAACACGGAGAGGGTCTGTTCTCTAAACACGGAGAGGGTCTGTTCTCTAAACACAGAGAGGGTCTGTTTTCTAAACACAGAGAGGGTCTGTTCTCTAAACACGGAGAGGGTCTGTTTTCTAAACACGGAGAGGGTCCGGCAACATCAGACATACAGGGATGAGTCTTTGACTGGCGGCAACATCCGTAACCAGGGTGCCAGTCTATTTCTGCTCTCTGGCCAACTCCTTATGAGATTGTCATGCTTGTCAAATTTCAATTTAACTTCATACGGAGGGACAGACTTCGGGTGCTTTAACGTTATTGTGTTCATTATTAGCTAGCTGTCGTGAACATTTATCCGAGTACTTTTTTGCAATGACTAAGTTTACATTTCTACCCCGCGAAGGAGGTAGTAATGAACATTGATTCCCGATCGATGAAGAGGTCAGAAAAGGGTGGTTGGTGGCAGTATATCATGACATTAACATGTCACAAAGATATGCAATACACATTTCATCGCAAATGTCTTCGCTGAGGGGAAAGTTGGGAGGATGGTGGTACCTAAAACGGAGTTGTTTCTACCACCTTTGCCTGGAATAGTCATATTCAAAACAGACCTGATGTTTGGGAAAGGCAACCGAAACCACCTGCCCCAAAAGAGGAACACGAACGAGACAAGAAATGTTCGCTAACGATGGACTGCAGTTTCTGATCAAATATAGACACATTCTGAGTGTGCAGGCCCTGATCCCACAGCCCTGGATATGGCCTTAATAATGCTGAACAAGGAGCAAGCAAGAGAAATTCAGGAGCTTCAAAGCTGGAAAACCTGACAACACAACACCACTTTCATGTACAGTGGTTGGACAAAAAGCAGTAAGTGACAAATCCATTGAATACAGAACTTTATATGGATTATTTATCATTGTTATTTTTCCTTGTGTTAAAATCTATTATTCTTCATTTTATTTGTGTTATGGACCTAACCCAATGCAAGGGGAATATATTGTACTAAAACAGTTTTCTTTCGGTTCAGTCATCTATTCGTTGTTTTTGTTCGCTGGGTCTAAAACAGAAGAATTTGGGTCATTTTTTTAACATCGGCCAGTCAACAGTGAACCAGATGATCATCTATTGGGCCATCTTCCTCTACTTCCTGCTTTGGTCAGTATGGATATGGATCCCCACGGATAACATCAAAGCCAACCTGCCAACTGGGTTCCATGGTTATCCACACCAAGGTTGTGATCAAATGCACTGTCCTCTGCTGCCAGACACCATCTTCCCTACTCCTGCAAAGTGAGGTGTTTTCTTCTTACAAGTCGCACTGTACATTCAAGTGTATGTTGGGAATGTCACCACATTGAGCTGTCACTGTTTTATCCTCTTTGTATGCTGGTTCTGTAAGTGACAAGGAGATTGATAGGTAGCCAGGAATTCTCCTTACTCATCCCTGATCATGGCCTTAATGGTGGATGAGGGCAACCTCATGGATGATCTTGTTCCATAGAAGATCTGTGGGCCAGCATTTCTGCCGAGGCACACAGATGCCAGTCCATGAGGTTAGGGAGACCCTATTCATTACCAGGCTAAGGGTGCATGTCAAAAGAATGATTCAGAAAGGAGCACAATCAGTTTGAAACAATCAATCATCAATGAATCAGTTTGAAACAATCAATCATCAATGACTCAGTTTGAAACAATCATCCCTCTGACCGTCTCAGACAGCATCAACCAACTACTTGCCTTGTCATGCTTGCTGGTCATCAACCTAAATGGACCTTTGGTCAGAGCCTGGGCCAAGCTGGTATAAATGTACATTTATTTTTGCTTTGGGTCACTCTGATTTGGAGCAATTGTTAGGGAGATGCTTTGGTGATTCTTGCATTATTTTTTTTAAAGATAACCAACTGCATTAAGCAATAGCTGCATGTAGAGAAATGTTTATTGGATATTACATGATTTTGTGCCTATAACAAAATCTTTTGAACTTCAAACATCAAAATATGAAATGTATAATTTGTGGATTAAATATCAATAACTTGTAACACTGCAATGGATGTCACTTTGTGTTGATCTTGTATTGGCCTTAATAAGGAAATTCGTTTTAGTAAGCACCGAACAGAAAGAGATTCAACAGCATATCAATGAAATACAGAAGATACACATGAATAAATATGAAATGTTATTTGTTGAACTGTTGAAATGAAACACATTAAAATACATTCTTCTACAAAACATACTTGTTTTTTACAGGAACACTAATACTTGTTCAGAAAACTGAGTTTCTACTGGGGCTAAATTGTAACAACTTCAAACAAATACTAATTCTTAATATTTATTTGTAACAACTGAACTAGCTCCCAAGCAGGGGGATACATTTAATTGCGAGGTAGACTTTTCTGCAAGTAGTGGTAAAAAATGGTGGTCAACTTTCTCTCTAATAGTGTTTGAAACCCAATCTTTATACATCCTCTCAACTAGAATGTCATCCTGAGCACAGGTGACAAAGTCACACCAGCTACAACCTGTTAGAAAGATTTGACCTTGAACCTGCCTATCGTAGGTATGTGATCCCTTTAACTTCAGCTCTCCATTCAGGTAAGGCCAGTCCACATAGCTTTGTACACTTGTCCACTTAGCCTTCAAGACACCAAAGTGGGACCTCACACTTGGGTCAAATATGAAACCATTTGGAGGTGATCCTAACCATGGGGCATCTGGGTGGACTACAAAGCCACATGGGAAGAAGTTACCATTTTTCAATGTGCAGGCCTCTTTTCATCTCCATGGTCTGCATACCAGGTCCCCTGAACATCCGTTCCGCTAGGTTGTCAGTGGATGTCTTCCCTGGTACATGGCAAACCTCTGGGAAACCTGAGGATGTTAATCTCCTTTTTCTAAATTGATGCAATTCAGTGCGGCTGTTCAGCTCTCTTGTACCAGCCTGAATGTTGTGACATCTCACAGGCTGTCTCTAATGCTTTGTCGTGGAATTGCTCTTTATGAGTAAGGATATGGACACACTCAGAAGACTGAAGCCTGCAGCCATGTAATGAAATTGGTGTAGGAGATGCATCAGGTATCTTCACAATTTCAAGGGTTTTTAGCTGTGGAGGATACACACTGTGGAGGACCGTACACTGCCAGTTTGCACAGGCCCAGAGGCACTCAACCAAGGGAACGTTGGCTGGCATGTCCATGGTTGTCACATGAGGTGCAGTAAGTGGAGTAAAGTTAGCACATGTTTCTGAGATGTGGAGAATGTCCATATCAGGCATTTATCTGTAGACAGCTTTGTAGAGGGAACTCCTGCAAAACATTATTGGGCATAATTGATGGCTTGAAGGGGTTAAAGTTCAGTGTACATCAAATAACATGTAACAGATTTACCAACTCCAAATATCACATTTCTAAAACATTCATTTGATGTGCCTCTAACCTTACCTTATTCCATCAGCACACAAGTTAGTTGGTTTCTGATTCTCCATGCTATCAACCAGACCAGGCTTCACACTGTAAAGAACAAGGAGTAACCGTCTTTTGCAACAGACTTACTATTACATAGGATAACAAATGTGCATTATTTTGGGCACTGAAGACTCACAAGTGTTCTTGGCTTGTGCCAACGTTGTTCTGTCTCTGTGCTGCTGTGGACAAGTAGTGCAGCAAGAGTAGTGAGTAGTTGAGTAGTGAGTATTGTCCCATCTGGTAAAGCTGACCAACCAGATGGTTGCACACAGCACTTCCTGCAACTCAGGAGCAGTGTGTTCAAACCACCATCACTGGTACAGAGTGCTTTAACATCTATGAAGTGAAGAAATGAAAAGCCCATGTAATTTACCACAATGTATCCAGGTTATGACTGAGGAGGTGCACAACTCAGGCCCTCAAGGTAGGCCATAAAGACAACTGGAACAGGTTAACGTTTTTGTTCTCTGTTCAACAACCCGCAGTTATGTATACTCATGAGAGTAATACGATAATTTGGAGATACGATTAAATGTAAACACTGTCTCCGACATTCGTTGACCATAATTAGTGTCCTACAGACACGGCTTTATGCTCGGTTGGTGTACATATGTTAGATACTGTGCAGAATATGGAATAAAACCTTTATGCATTATAGCTCATTGACATTATTATATTGCAAGCTAACACAAATATGAACACTTTCAGCTAGATTCCTTGTAAGATAGTTAGCATGAAATAGCTAACGTTAATGTTACAAACGCTGAGTAGCTAAGTTGTTGAATGTGTGATTGCAAATGTCATTGCCATGGCACTTACCTTCATAGTTGTCTATGTAGCTTCCGACATACATCTTGAGCCCATTTCCCTTCTTGCTAGCTGGAGTCTCAAAAGCGGATTTGACTATTTGATGTAAATCATTAATGGTAAGTTTAGGCAAGTTTAGGTATCCTGGAGATACCATGTTTACAAAAAATACTGCAACAAAACCGGACATAGCGCTAGCAATAATATCTCTCTACTGGTACTGGTTTGTAATCTGCGGGACCGGAAACTGGCACACCGGTACAAAGTGGGCGTGTAACGTTCGGTCATGGAAATTGCATTAGGGCTATTTGAAATAATCCCAACCAAAAATAACACGATTTGAATTCACCAATGTGAAGTTAGTTATAATTTATTATAATCTTACGTTGAGTGACTTCACTTGTTTTTTCGACCAAAGATAACACCCCCCAAATAAACACTTGCACTGCCCCTAGTGGTCTGGAGCACTTCCGTTTTTAGCAATTTCTGCAAATGTTGTGTTTTTGGCTAATGCTGTTGTGTTCTGCGATGATGCTGGTGTGGCCAATGTTGTTGTGTTGTGACTGGTTGATTGTTTTCTGAGCGTTTTCTACAGCGTTTTTATAAATGTTTCATTTTTGTTAATGTTGTTGTGCTTTCAACTTTTGTTTGCATCGCTAATGTATTTGTGTTTTGCACCCGTGGGCCACCGTACTTTTGGGCCCAGGCTACTGCACCCTGGCAGTTATTAAGAACAGAAGAATTGTACTGGGCATTTTGTCCTGGCGCATTCACAAGACAAGTCATTCAGATGGGCAAACACAGCTGTCTTAATGGACCAGACCCTCTGTTGAGGTGAGGTGAGGTGAGGTGAGGTGAGGTGAGGTGAGGTGAGGTGAGGTAGGCTGGGCCGGTGTTGGTGTTTTTTGAGAACGCACACGATGAATCATCTCCCTGGTTTTGGTCACGATTTAGAGACAAATTCTGCGCGACATTAGCAGGTAAGGCTACCAACCCTCATACTCCGTCTTAGTTCATGCTCCTCTATACAACGCATAGGTGTGTAGTTCCCCATCGGGGGATGGGCTAGTCATTGTTTATTGGAAATTCTGGCCCTCAGCTTTCACACCGCTGCATTGAGACAGTGTTGTCTCTCCTGACCGCGTTTCATGTGTCAAGGGTCAGCCAGTTAGTTGCATGGCCCTGGCGGGTTTAACACCTGGCCTCAACACAACTCATCAAGCTAACCCTTCATCAACTGGCAAACCTCCTGGCCGTATTTAGTCTCTCTTGGATCATGTAAATGGACTTGGCGAGGGTTCATTTAATGTACATCATATACTGTATTTATTCTTTGCATAAGTACTACCCCATAATGTAACTATTTTCTTATACAGCACTCTTCCAGTGCTGATATGTTTTATAGAATGAACAGAAAAGGCTCGATTCAAGTCAAAACATTTGTAACGTTTTGTTGACAGCTGGTGTAGATCAAGAGCTTAAGTTCAGCGATTGTCCGGATATTAGGATGAAATCCGCTTTCATATAACGCTGAATTTTCATTCAAACGATTTTAACTATTGTGGCTCGTGTAAGAAATGGACTGTTTTGACTTAATTTGAATCGATTCAACAAATCAACATTGCACTTGCTTGTTTTTCTTCCTGCAGCGCTCCCGCTTTGCCCATTCATCTGAAAGTAACAACACTTGAATACATTGATATTATACTCACACCCATTTAGGGCGTTAATCCGAACGATGCCTGGTTAAAGACTGCAACATCCTCAAGGAACTTTCTCACCCGAGCCACGAGCCGTTCTTTTGCTTACCTCTGGTCGGAGACGGTACTGGAGAATAAGAAGCTAGGAGACAGTTTCTATCCGCTAACCATCGTACAGCTAGTCTGACTACTTAAATTAAACCGACCTTGTTCAAATTGGCACTCATAAAGTCCGACATGCCCTCACCCATACAGACATACACATACACGCTGTGTAAACTTTTAGATCAACTATGATTATTTGTGCTGACACTGTAATAATGTTATTGTAAATGTTTTGTTAAAGATTCATTATTTCAGGCATTTAATGCTTTGACAGGACAGTGGTGAAAGAGTCTCAAACCAGTGCTGCAGTAGTATATTTTAAATTGTATTTATACAATTTATACATGTTAAGAGCTGTGCGCTGTATAACAAAACACTTAAAATATTAAACAAACATGTTAGAACCTAGGGCACTGAACAACCATAGACAAATTGTAAACATAATTTTAATGAATGTATGCTTTCCCCCCTGGTTCTGCATCACGTGTCAACTAATTTCACTGAAGATGTGAAATTTGGTCGTCACCACTAGATGGCGTCAGAGCACATCAATTATAGCCCAGAACGGAGAACTACTACCTGAATATGCTGATGGTCATCTTCCGGCTCTCTCCACTCAGATCCGACTGGTTAGGTCAGCAAGGAGTGTATTTGGTGTATTTGTCCTGAGTAGGACTGAGTGCATAAATTAGACAATGAAATAACCATTACCTCCGCATCATCATTTACAGATTAATTGTAAATAATTTTTGTAGCAACTGGTCTAAAGGGAATAACCAGAGTTCACAAATTGTCATTACATATTCCAGGGAGCTCTAGCCACTGAAGCACTAAACACAATAAAACACAAGACAAACTCAAGAACACAACATTTACAGCAGCCTGGCTGCAAGGCAGGTCTGTACAGAAAATCTGAAGAAATTGTGGCATTGATTTTGAAAATGTGACTAATCATGCAAAAAAAAATTATTTTATTTAGGGATAGTGATCATATGAAACTATTCATTATCACATTATTGTTTAGCTCCTTTTTCAATAAATCAATCAATCAAATGCATTTTATAAAGCCCTTTTTACATCAGCAGTTGATGTAAGTCACAAAGTGCTGTTACAAAACACCAGGCTTTAAATCCAAAGGAGCAAACAACAGTAGTGTTGAACTTCAGTGGCTAGGAAAAACTCCCTAAGAAGGCTGAAATTTAAGAAGAAACTTGGAGAGGAACCAGTCTCTGAGGGGTGACTAGTCCTCTTCTGGCTGTGCCGGGTGAACATATTAAGAGTCCAAATTGTAATAATTAATTAAGCATGTGGGCTGAGTCCAGAGTCTATTTAAACCTAGTCCAGGTCGCAGGCATGACCAGATGGACAAAGACAGGGACAGACAGGGGGAGAGGGGGCGTCAGCCGAGTGGCAGCTGAAATCATTAGGTATCGTCTTGATCTGCAACACAACCAGGAGGACTTTGGACAGGGATCGCACTTAGTCAAGCCTGGTACTCCGCAGATGTGGGTCAAGACCTCATGTCCTCCTAAGTTTAAAACAGCAGGAGACGGGGAACATTTAGAAAATGCATTACTTAGATCTACAAGGATTTATAGTGGAGAAGGAGAACTGACCCTACTCCCCCAGCACAATAATATAGCAGTGTAAGACCTTGGTGCTGAGACAGGGGGGTCCAGTGACACTGTGGCCCAATCTGGGGGAGGCCCCAGTTTAGACAATTATGAATTATGGTTTGGTGTAGGGTTAGGAATTCAGAGTAAAGGCTAGGTTTTATAAAATATAAAATTAAAAAAATCTGTAGACCTTTTTGTCAACTTTTGTGGTCATTTATATTGAGGTCCCTGGTTGTACACTCTAGAATGATCTTCATGTCTTTGATCACATTTTGCGAGGTTGGACATTTAGGTCCGTGCTTTCAATGAGATACACCAGACAGAGTGTGAACTAATTTCACAAAGTCACAGTTGTGTCACGATGCAAATCTGTGTAGTCAGACTTGTGTTTATTCCTTTTGACTGGAACCCAGATTGAAAATAACCGTAACATCTGCATTCCCTCTTGGTGTGATGAGCATATAATATGGTGTTGTTGGCATGCTGTCACACCCAGTGATGTGTATCAAGGCAGGGCCAATGATAGCGAGCGCTATACCGACGCCACCACACAGACGTCATGCATTGATTCATGTCTTCATCGGTTTTTGTCACATTTATTCTATTGCCTGTACAGTGCAGAGGTCTTGGGCACCTGAAAACTGAACTATGACCATTTATTGGAGTAGTATTTTAAACGTGCGTGCGTGCGTGCGTGTATGTTAGGTCTAACTATACTCAGGAGGACCAAATGTCCCAATGAGTATAGTAAAACCAGAAGAAATTGGACTCATGTGGACCTTTTGCCGGTCCCCATGAGTCAAAGGCGATTTCTGGCTCAGAGTTTAGGTTTAGGGTCAACCTTACAATTCATTTCAGAGTTAGAATTGGGGTTTCTTTAGGGTCCAGGCATTGTTGGTTAAGGTTAGGCGTTACACCTCGGTACAGTTTAGGCATAAATTCTACCTTATTGAGGTTAGGTTTAGGATTTGGGTAAGATTAGGTTTAAGTTTAGGGTTAATGTGCGTGCGTGCGTGCGTGCGTGCGTGCGTGCGTGTGTGTGCAGCTCAAAGTTGAATACTGTGGATTTTTCTTTTTCTGTCATTCATATAAAATAAGTGACACCTTCATATATTCCAGATTCATTACACACAAAGTGAAAGATTTCAAGCCTTTTGTTTCAGCCTTGAATATTATGGCTTACAGGTCATGGCTAACAAAAATCCAGTCTCTCAAAATATTAAGATAAAAAATGTACAGTACTGAAAGGTTGACCTGTATCAACATTTCCGTAAGTCAACATACTACCATGCACGAACCATCAAAATTCAAATGTCACTCAATCACTGTAGGATGACATCAAGTGACCTACAAAAAGAATGGCAAACAGCAGCTGGGTGAAGTGCACAGCGAGGACGGTTCAAAACAGGCTCCTAGGGGCAGGGCTGAAGTCATGCTAAGCTAGAAAAAGCCCTTCATCAATGAGAAGCAAAGAAGAGCCAGGCTGAAGTTTGCAAAAGACCATAAGGATTGGACCGTAGAGGAATGGAGTAAGGTTGTCTAAACTGACAAGTCAACATTTTCAGCTTTGCTCAACACCTGGTCATCTATTGGTTTAGATGGAGACCTGGAGAGGCCTACAAACCACAGTTTCCTGCACCCACTGTGAAATTTGGTGGAAGATTGGTGATGATCTGGGGATTCAGCAAGGCTGGAATCGGGCAGATTTATTGTTAAGGACGCATGAATCAAGCCATGTACAAGGTTATCCTGGAAGAACACCTGCTTCCTTCTGCTCTGACAATGTTCCCCAACCCTGAGAATTGCTTTTTCCAGCAGGACAATGCTCCATTCCACACAGCCTGGTCAATCAAGGTGTTTATGGAGGACCACCAGATCAAGACCCAGTCATGGCCAGCCCAAACTCCAGCCCTGAACCCCATTGAAAACTAGAACTCTATTCCAGAGTGTAGACATGGGGAATACGGACAAGATGTAATAATAAATATTCTAAATATTCGTGTAATAGTGCCTATGAATGGTACATTAAAATATGCTAATGGACATTGACATCAGATCATTTGGAATGTGATCAATATGATCATTGATCAGCGTTGCTGCTGAGATCCCTATGCACTGAAGAAACTGGCAATATTGATCTATGATCATATTGACCAAACAGCCTATTGTTCTGGTTTCATTGCCTACTGTTCTCAACTGTGTTCAAGGGCTGGATACGCTGACTTGAATTGTCTGCCAACAGCGAACCAGATTTGTTTAGGATAGGTGAATGGATATCGTCTTCAAATAAAGTAAGTTTACAAATCGACCTTAGCTATTTTCTGCAAAAGTTGGCTCATCTACTCCCTGATATTGTAGGCTATATTTGTTTTCTGTACTTTTGGATTGTCAATTAGACACGCTACTATTTGGGGTAATCGCTTGTTTTGTATTGGGCCACGGGATGCAGGGCAGGCTCCGTTGACCAGATTTAGAAAAATGTTTTTGCTTATTGCAATCGCCTGCTATTCGCGCACTTGCGAGTCAAGCAGATGAAAACGGTGATCTGTGTTACGGAAACGTGCTGAGATCGATGCAGCAAAATATTTCTTTGCATCAGGAATTTTCCAAGGCAGTCTCAGTAGACACGCGTATGGGACCACGACAGTGCAGTCACCTGTAAAATGTGTATGCTTCCAATCTAATGACACATCTATTAGAAATACATTTCCCAGGGAGTTCAGCCTGGCTAGTGAGACTATCAGATTTTAGTGTATTTCTCCTTGCCGAGCAGGACTTAGACGTCACTGACTAGGCTTAATCTGTGGCCGCGAAACCTGCCCTAAAAGCCCAGAGGGTTTGTTCAGGGATTATAGACGTCTCACATCAGTGCCTCAATTGATGCCCCCCGCCGTATCTTCCGCTTTCTTTGGAGCGGAATGTATGTGACGTGTTGCAGCTGGGTTCAACAGAGCAAATGTTCACCTCCCACGCAGTCGGTCAACCCCAGCACTGGACATTCCCCACCACCCCGATACTGATCGACTTGAGACTGTGTATAGGAATTTATTTTTACGTTTTTGTACATTTTAAAGCGAGTTTGAACAATATAAATATTTTCCGTAGCCCTTTTTTTGTCCTTGCGACCAGTTGACGTTACTCGACCTACTCTTTTTTGCACGGACAAAATCAACGGCACACATTGTTTTTCCTACTAGGATCTGGTTTCTGCCACCCATTACTGTTACCGTCAGAGCGGCAGTGCCTGTGAACACGAGTCTGTGGTTAGCTTACACCAAACCCATGTGCTGTTAGTCTCCTGTCATCCTGTCCCCACAGAGCCTCAGCGGCTCTAGCCCATAAACACACACCACAGAAGAACTGCTTCCCGGGAAGAAGTTGTTGTCATGGAAACAGCGTACCGATGGAATCGCACAACAACTAGAGGCTGAGAATGAGAGAAATGGAGGGATGGGGGGGAAAAGAGAGATGGAGCGAGAGAGAGAGAGAGAGAGAGAGAGAGAGAGAGAGTAAAGGAGAGAGGTGGAGGGAGAGACTGCGGTCAATGGTAGAGTTCTGTACCACCTCTCTCTGGCCACACTCCAGACACAGACCTGGTCCGGCCTTGCCAAAACCAGTGAAGGCTGAAGAATCAGTGGAGAACAGAGGTAGGCGGCTGTACTGTGTGAAAGCACCCGTAATACACAAGGCAGCGTGCGACTCAGCAATCACTCAGTTCCAGATAGTTTAATGGACCAGTGGCAGGTGTTAGTTGGAGAAAGGACACGGGGGGGGGGGGGCACAGGAAGAAAGCCTGGCAGGGGGCTGGGAGACATTCCCCCCTCCACACCCGCCAAGCTCACTCTCAGAGAGAAGGTGCGCTCTCTCTTCCTGTTACATAAATTCTCCACGTCTATGGAGGTGGCTTACATAAGCACTGAAGCTTAATTCTCCATCAAGACCTTCCTTACTGGCTGACAATTCCCCCGTTAAAAGTCCCACTCTCAAATCCGGTGCTATTTTAACCCCTGCCCCCCCCTCTATCCCTTTGCTACGTACGTCCCTCTTTCTTTTTCTCTCCATCTCCGTTACTCTCTGTCTCTCTTCAGTGTGTCTCTGTTTCTCTCTCTCTCTCTCTCTCGGCTGTGGGTCTCAAACCAACCCCCGGGCCCCACTCATGTGCTCGGAGTGCACTCCATGGTCACGTGTGGCTGACGAAACTACTGCATGGACCCACTTCCACAGAGGCGATGGGGTTTTAACAAACGCGTGAAGTCCAGAACACACGTGTGACTTGAATGATGTAATTCATGGTCCATATTTAATTAATGAAATGGCCCGTGACTTTCAAATATACCAACTCCTCCTTCCTCTTGAACAGTTCATCTAAGAGGTATTACATGTGGAAATGGGTCAAGGGTCAAAATCGGACGTAAACCAATGTATGTTTTTGTGTGAAATTGTGCAAATTATGCACACTCACTGGACTGTATGCTGGCGGGTTTGATCAGCCGCTACACCCTTGATCATGTTTCCTCCACCCGCAGCTGGGACACTACTGCAAATGGCCAAAGCACATGCAAACACACAGAAAGGGGGCGGAGGTTGAAGTGACGGAGTTCGGCCGTTTTAATTGTTTGGATGTGGAAAAAGTTGCCGCTCCATCCATCCAGACATCAATTATGAGACATGGCTGAGCTAGTGAGTGACGCTCCAATAAATTCTATCAGTTGTTCATCAGTGTTATTAAAATGCCCTACCTCTCTAAGCGATGTCTCATACTGCCTGATGTACGCTTGGACAGCGCCGGCTCACTGGGCTCTGTAGTGTTGCAACAAAGACATCAAATCAGACTACAAACTCCAAGCATTTGTTGACTTTCTCCTATTCACCAGAGGGATTCAAGTCCCCTAACCCTGGCTATGTATTAACCTAGTCTTTTTGCACAGGGTATACTGTTGAGTTATGTAAAAAAAAAGAAGAGGAAAACATGTTTTATGCATGGTCACAGGGGAATATCATGTGGGGGAAAATGTTTCCCTGGGTCCCCTAAGGTCTGGGACCAACGTGGGGAATTCATTGTTATACCAAAAATGGAGAGAGGGAGACTAACAGAAAGATTGAGAGAAACAGAGTAAACGGGAGGGAGACATGCAGAAAAAGAGACACAAAGAGCATGGGGTGTCGGCCATCCTGCAATTCTGGCAAATGCCAAAGGGGCCAATGCATTTTTCATGGTCCCCCCCCTGAAAAAATTGTTTGTGATTCTTTCATTGTGTAATAATCTATATTATATAAGAGGTTTTTGCTAATGACGTCTCAGCTCACTCATCAGGCATTGATTTAATGCAAGTCATCATGACAACTGACTGAACAATCACTGATGCGACTGATGCTAGGTTTTATTGGGAGTCTTGTTTTGTATTTGTGTACAATGTCACCTTTGACTTTTAAATTGTATGGTAATGCAGTAAATAAGTATAAACTGTGAACTGTGAACTAAGATGAACTAAAAGTACTTACCTTAAATACATAGCTTGGCTCCTTTGTTTTGGTCAATATGACATGCCTGAATGTTCGAACGCAGATTTTGTTCTTAAGTATATTTTGATCGAAATATCAGTCTCCAATCAGAACATTTGACTTTGTTTTACAATATCACACCTAAAATAACACATTATTTTAGAAGGGAAGGGCCAGAAAGATTGGTTCTATCAGTAACTTTTAAACTAATGTGGCACCTCTACAGACAGATGAGAAAAGCAGGCCAGTAGAGAAATTAGATCAGTAGTAGCCAGAGGCAACTGGTGGGAAAGAGGATTATGTAGGTGACCAAGACACAGAGAAACCCATAGCTACAGTGATTGAACACCGGCAGTTTGAGTTGCAAGAGCTGTAAGGGTGTAAAAGTGAGGTAAAAATCTAAACAACGACATGAAGGTTAATGTTTCTGTACTTTGATCTTTTAAAATCAGTATCACACGGTGACGAAGCAAACAGGATTCAATTGCGTTGAGAAACATTTGATATGTTGTCTTTGCACGATTTTATTGAATGAATATAGGGTTTAAATGATTGGCACATCATTGCATTGTTTTTCTTCCCATTACACACAGCGTCCCAACCGTTTTGGGAACGAGGTTGTATACAAATAATAGCAATTTGATTCAATGTTGGTGAAACTAAACTAAAGCTTGTTTTTTTGTCATACTTTTTCCACAGACTGACTACATTATGTATTTTGTGTGAACTATCCCTTTAAGGCCTTTTAATTTACCATTTTGATTTGGACTCAAACTCTTTGTTAAGAGTTCCACTGACTTCATTGGATCGGGGTGCGAACATGTAGTGTGGAGTTTTCAGCATACATGGTCATTTTAACTGTGGGCAATGCTGTTACGCACTGGTTCCTCTCTAGGTTTCTTTCTTGGTTGTGACCCCACTAGGGAGGCCACTTGTTGTTGCTTGTTTTTTGGGGGGGTTCAGGTGGAGTATCTGTATTCATTAACTAAAAGTTTAAGGTTTTTTAGTCCGTCTGGTGCTATTTTGGCAATTTTAGCTTATAAAATGGTCTTCATTTAGAAGAGTAGTGGAATGAAGTGCTTGGTGTCTGTGGATTATACAAACTGTCAGCTACAAGCACAAAACCTGAAAGTGACCTGTTTCCCTCCAGTGGGATATCCGACCTCATTCCAGAGATTTTAAAACTGTTACCAGATACGAAGACAGAAATGTCACCACTCTATGACCTTCACCTTTAACCAGTGCTTGACTTGGGCCGGAACGGTCCGGAATGGTACTTCTGAGTTTAGACAAACAGCGTATCTTTTTTTTTAGCAAAAGAGCTGTCTTGGATGTTTAAATGTGTAGTTTGTCAGTTCTTGTACTTATTTGATCCCAAGTCAAGTGCTGCCTTTAACAGAGGAGGTGGTGTAGGGGGGGTACGTGGGGGGGGGGGGGGGGGGGGGGGGGGGGGGGGGGGGGGGGGGGGGGGGGGGGGGGGGGGGGGGGGGGGGGGGGGGGGGGGGGGGGGGGGGGGTTAAAGGTCTCATCTTTCATCTGGGCCAGTAAATTAGTGACTTGTGAAAATGGTTCTACTACACTAAATAGAAACGTGCAGCTGACAAATGAGTTCGTCAAATGACTTTGAAACGTGCTGATGTAAAAAAGGATTTATAATTTTTTTTTTTGATTTGAATAAAATATTTAACAGGGTGACATTTCAATGTAATGCTTGTAATTTGGTAAAATTTTAGAAACTTGGTCAGGGGTTTCAATACTTTGGTAAAGCATTTCATCTATTGATTTCTTGATACCACCCTGTCATCGTGGAAGTTTTCTTTACTACAAACCTAAGCCCTGCATGAGTATGAAACACTCGTCTCTGCGGTTGCAGGAGACTGCACAGGTCCAGAAGTCAGCCCATGGATCTGATAGTCACCTGGATCATTTTAATGACCGTGAATGTATCTAAACAGTGGAACTCCACTCCCTATGCAGACATGCTTCAACTAGCCTTAATTAGTGAGAGCACGGACCTCGCTAATGTTGGGCTGGGACGCAACCCTACTGTCATCCTCGCTAATGTCAGGCTGTGATGCAACCAACTGTCATCCTCGCCAATGTCGTTGAGGGAGGCAACCAACTGTCATCTTTGGTAATGTCAAGAAGGGACGCAGCCGTCATCCTCTGTAATGTCGGGACGCAGCCAACTGTCATCCTTGATAATGTCGGTGGGGGACGCAAAAAGTTGTCATCCTCGCTAATGTCGAGCTTGAATGTAACCAACTGTCATCCTCGCTAATGTCAGGCAGGGACACGACCGTCATCCTCGCTAATGTTATGATGCAACCAACTGTCATCCTTGCTAATGTCGGTGAGAGACGCAAACAACTGTCATCCTCACAAATGTTGGGCAAGGATGCAAACGCCATTCTCTGTAATGTTGGTATGGAACTAACTGTCATCCTTGCTAATGTTTGGCCAGGATGCAACCAAATTTCATTCTCAAAAATGTTGGGACGCAACCAACTGTCATCCTTGCTTATGCTAGGCCAGGATGCGACCAACTGTCATCCTCGCAAATGTCAGGCCGGGACGTAACTGCCCTCCTCTCTATTGTTGGGGCACAACTCAACTGTCATCCTTGATAATGTTGGCAAGGGATGCAACCAATTGTCATCCTTGATAATGTTGGCAAGGGATGCAACCTATTGTCATCCTTGCTTATGTTGGCAAGGGATGCAACCAATTGTCATCCTTGCTTATGTTGGGCCGGGATGCATCAAAATGTCATCCTTACAAATCAGGCAGGGACACAATCATCATCCTCTCTAATTCTGGGATGCAATCAACCTCACTAATGTTGGGCATGGACACAACCATCATCCTCTCTCATGTTGGGTTGAAACCAACTGTCATCCTTGCTAATGTTGAGCTTAGATGCAACTATCTGTCATCCTTGCCAATGTCAGACTGTGATGCAACCGTCATCCTTGCTATGCCCTCCAACGAATAGCCATTGAGTCAGTGTGTAGAGAATGTGTAACAGCCATTTAAACACGCCCTTTAGACACTTTATCCATGATCACTCCATGAACCGGTCTTTGACAGCAGTGACGGCGTTGGTCCGATTGAGGGATCTCTTCTCAGGCTGTCAACAAAGGCCCGGGTCATGATGGGTCTTCCCCTGGACGCTGGGTTGATCTGATGAGACACCTTGGTCGGCTGTGGCCCACACTGTGTGCCACGTGTCACCGGGACGGATACTGACGTTTTGACACCTTGCACATTCGCTCAGCAGCAGAAGCAGAAATCCTCGACTCGAAGGGAATCACGGTCTCCTGTCCGGGGGTTACGTCAGGACAGCTCGGAGAGAGGGGCAGTCTCCCTCGGTTAGAAGGCAGACGGCGTTTGCACTGACACGCCGTGAAGGGTTAATTTCTGAAGTGATTCATTTCGCCGGAGCCTTGCAAATATACGCTATTTTCAGAATAATTTAAAATCCCTGAATATAAATAGCAGGCATCCTTTAGACTCAATAGGAGTGGTGGGTGGTTGACGTGCTTCCCATGATGTGTGCCAGCAGTCACCCTCTTCTAGCCCCCCGTGTCTATTTCAGGGCTTTTTCTTACCGGCAGCCTTCATTATTAATGTCTTTAAATTGCTCCCCTGAGACATGACATTGACAAAATAATGACACCGCACACACAGCACGCGTGAGCACACACAGCCACCTCCATGAGCAAGCTGGTGTCTGACGTGGTTGTGCTCCTCCTGGGAGGAGCGGGGTTGTGCCGTGAACTTGTGGGAAGTTTTCCTGTGGGAAGTTTGCTTTCTAAACTCAGCCAATTGAATGCTGTGTTCACTAAAAGGGTCAGTGAGTCGAATCCTGCCTCTGACATTTTAACATTATAATCAATGGCACAACTTTTCTTCTCTTATCCTTCCCTTGCTGAGCGAAACCGGTTTTAGCTAGTCCACATGGAAAATGACGGTTTCTACAGGGCCGCAGTCCTGCGAGTGTGAGGAGACGGCCCGTGCGAGGCGGGGAGACGGCCCGTGCGAGGCGGGGAGACGGCCCGTGCGAGGCGGGGAGACGGCCCGTGCGAGGCGGGGAGACGGCCCGTGCGAGGCGGGGAGACGGCCCGTGCGAGGCGGGGAGACGGCCCGTGCGAGGCGGGGAGACGGCCCGTGC
>JACXGJ010011907.1:0-18923 GCA_016801105.1 Esox niger | reverse complement strand
TCTCTTACCTCCTATACATCTCTCCCACCTCATCTCTCTCTTACCTCCTATACATCTCTCCCATCTCATCTCTCTCTTACCTCCTATACATCTCTCCCACCTCATCTCTCTCTTCCACTTTCTCCACCTCTCAACCTCCTCCACCTCTCTCTCATCTCCCCACTGTAAGTATATTGTTATATTTACAGGCTGCCTGGAGTTATTTTCGATTTCCCACTCTACTTCTATCTCTTCTCTTTCTGTTTCTTTTTCTCCATTTCTCTCTAAAATCCCTCCTTCATCCCACCCCTTCTCTGTATTTCCCTTCCACCCTTCATTCTCTCTCCTTCTTTCCCTCTCTCCTATTTCTAACAGAGACAGTCACAGAGGCAGGCCGAGAGACAGTTACAGAGAGACAGTCACAGAGGCAGGCAGACAGTTTGAAGCAAGCCTTAATTAAACATGACCCATATCCTCTTAAGAATTAATTCTAAAAACTGCAAGACCATAGTGAATTTTAAGAATGTCAACAATTTATTATGGGTCAAATATAAAAGTAATACAAAATATTCAATGGGGAAGGATTAAACCTGTCTGTGCATCTGGTTGTGAGTGGATTTGTCTGTCTGTTTGTAAGTGGATATTTTTGTCGACCTGCCTGTCCCGGTTCCAGTCTGTCTGGCTGTATAACTGTATTTATATCTGTCAGTCTGTCTGTTGGTACCTCACTAATATTTTTGCCTGGAATGTAATTTGTATTGTTATGTGTCAATGCCCTTTATATATACACCTCTGTAAACAATTAACAGACCACTGCATCTTTTTCTTTCTTTTTCAAAAAAGTTGAAAAGGAAGGTTTTGAGTGAAGAACAGAAGGGTTCAAATTAAGAGACCACTGCAAATTAAACACTTCTTTTCCTTGCTCAAAACTTTCCTTTTCAACTTTTTTGGAAAGGAAAGATTAAGATGAAGTCGTAATCAACCTCGTTCCTCACTGCTCATATCACATTACAGTACATATAAAGAATATGTATACAGTACATTATGGGACGTGTTTGTACATCAACTTTCTGTCTATTTAGTGTAATCTCTCCCAATACGTGGTGTTCTAGTATTAGCTCAGTTTTTCCAGGTACAGTGAATACACACTTAGTGAATGAAGGTAATTCTGATTTACTGTCCATGGAGATAGGAGAGATTAAATAAAAGCAGAAAATGGAGGAGTAGCAGGGAGAGAAGGTAGAAGTAGGACAGGAATGGGGAGAGATTGGTCATATGCGTTTTGAGAGGTGACAGAGATGAAGAAAGTTACTCTAGAAGCAACACAATCAGACTAGACTATCAATTGTAGCCTATAATGAAGTGAAATATAATCTTTAAATGAAGAAATATATATTTTTGAAAGTTAACTGAATGATCGTGACTGGAAAGATATTTGTCAATATCCAGTAAAAGGATTGAGAAGTGGCGGAAGTAAAAGAACAGATAAGGGGGAAGGTGAAAGAGGGAGAGGTAAGTTGGGGAGAAATAGAAATGGAAGGAACAGTGAGAGAGAGGAGGGGGAGATAGTGGGAGAGAAAGGGAGAGTGGGATTAGAGGAATAAAGAGAGTATATATTGTGAGGCTAATCTTCCCTCCATTCCCTCCCACTTAAGCGTGATGTCCTTGACACATTTCTCTAGGCATCAATATAACGACCCCCAATGCCACTCCACCGGCAGTGGTTCATATATGCATCATTAGGATTTGATGCCTATCTTTTGGCAAATTCGTACCACATTTACACTTTTCCATGACATTAGGTTGCAGCAAGGTAATATGAGAAACAGGCTGGATAATGCAAAGCACCTCTCCGTAGTCTATCTCTGTCACGACCATGTGATCTGATGTTATCTGGACATCAGACTGTGGTACTAGTAAACACACAAGACCGTAACCTAAACGCCAGGCTACTGCCCTCTTTCTGACCCCCTGCACTGTATAGGCCGGGGCTTAGCAGCCTGCGCAAGGACTCGTCAACATTGATGCTTTTCATGGCTGTTAAGCAGCAAAAACAAGTGCAGTCAGAAATAGCCCGTGTGCTTAAAAACGCCACTGTCATTCGACCTAAACGTGCACTGCTCACGCGTGATGACCATACGAACGTCACAGAGATCGCGTGAATGCGTTAGTTCACCTGGAACTGCATCCAAATGAACGCAGGGCTGACCACTTTATTGCTTGAAGAAAAAGGATCTTCTTCAAACTCCGGAATCACTTTCCAACATCTTCCCTTTTAGTTGCAATAATTTGATTCAGAGCGGAAAAAAAGAGTCATCTGCTTTGTGTCTCAGACACATTTTATTAGACAGACATGATGGTGTCTCTAATGCTGTTTGTTTTCCTGCATTCTACATTACAGACAATGGATCTGAGTAGAAACTATTACATAATAAATAAGGCTGCAGTTAATCATTTTATGTTCTTTTCCACAAGCTAATAAAATAGAAACACATGGACCGCACACTTGCAACTCATTGTATGGAAACAAAGCCGTAATCACTAAATGTAAAAAAACAATAAACACATTTCTTTTCAATAACCAGAAGCTAAGTCACACCCCAAAGGCACGCACGTCAAACCCTCCCATGTCAAACCCTCGCACTTTTTTTTCACCGTGCCCCAACAGCTGTTGAGAAAAACGTGACACGGGAGTGTCGCAACATCCGGTTTCACATCCACATACCAAAGAATAAACCCCCGTAAAACCACGAATAACCATGAAGCATTAACAAACCCAATCACGGAGCATTCTCAAACGCATTCCGGGATATAGACACATGGGTTTGGTTTCTCTCCCTCTCTGCAACCAGTGGTGTTGATGAGGTCATGGTGGCGCGTGCTGGCGGTGGTGCGAGGCAGAGATGTCTAAGTGCCTCCCTCACACATGGGCCTCTGACTCCGGCTGAAGAGCGCTGCACCACTCAAAAATCCCCACCAAATCGGGCATGGAAAAATCAGTGTGTAAGAGCAAATCTAAATCTCCCTAACGATACTCCAACCTCCACTTGTCTTCATTTGAAGATGTCCTTCCCTCTCTAGCTTCCTGATTTCTGGTGTATTTTATACCTGTTACGTTTGTGCTACTTCAAGGCTTTCCTGATGCTATCCTTTCTCCTCGCGTTCAGAGCAGAGGTGAATGCACGAGGTGAACGGGGGGGGCATTAGACAGTTCTGTCTACACTCATAATATAGCACTCGTCTACTAATAACAATCACTAAACCAAGATAACTGAGATTAATGCTAAAACAACAGTCAGATGTTGAACAGTCTAAACACATTTAAGCTTCTGTCTTAGCATCATGAAATCTGATCAAAATACGAATTAGCTGATGACCCCGATGGCGGATGGAGAGTAACCAGATTTTCTCTCCAAACCACACATTTCTCGAGCAAAATTCTCATATCAGACTAATCCAAATGTATTTCCCATAACAAGGGACCGCCAAGTACTCAGCACAACCCACTTACCCGAGAGAACACTGTATACCTCAGAGAGAATGTTCTTAATTCAAGGCTAACTCCACATAATTCAGGACAACACGGCTGATCCAGAACCCCTTCCTTACCTGAGCGCGATGGAGGTCCCGTTGACAGATCCGGAGTAGGGTCTGCTCGGTCCATAACTCCCCTGACGCATGTATCTGTCGTCGCCGCAACACAGTATCATCAGGAAGGCCCGCCTGAAGGCCCGGTTCAGGAAGGCGTAGAGGAACGGGTTGAGGCCGGAGTTGATATAGCCGAGCCACAGCCAGGCAGTCCACATCTGCCATGGCACGCTGTAGCGGATGAAGGGATCAACCACGTTCGTGATGAAGAAAGGGGCCCAGCAGAGACAGAAGCAGCCCATGATGATGGCCAGCGTCTTGGCCGCCTTGGTCTCGATACGCATGCGGCTGGAGCCCTGGTGCTCGGAGCTGAGGTAGTGGTGCGTGGGCGCCGAATATGGCGCCGAGCCGGCCCGCTGCAGCTTGCCGATCTGCCGCGCGTGGCTCATGGCGGTGACGTAGATGCGCTGGTAGGCCAGGACCATGAGAGCCAGGGGGACGTAGAAGGCCACGGCGGAGCAGATGAGGGCGTAGGGACGGTTCACCACGAACACGCAGTTGGTCTCGTTGCTGCCGCCGCTGAACGTCCTCGCCGCGATCTGGAGGAGTGCCAGAAAACGAAGGCCCAATTAAAAAAGCAGAACCACGCGCAAGACGAGGCGCGCTCGTTCTGTGGGTTCCACATTCCAAAACGAACCGGTTCACACGCCAGTATCTCATTCCATCAATAGTGCAGACACAAAGATGGCGTAACTGTTGACTCCTACATTGGCATTTACTGACTGTTATGATAAACTGAATAACAATGACAGTTATTTTTTATAGCACAGTTATTATCATTATTCAGTTTGTTGTAAATGTCAATGAATGTTTGACACATGATCTGTGTGAATAAACTGGTAGCTTTTGTTTGCGCTTAGAGCTGGCTCAAGTGTTTAGACCTCTGAGCAAGAGGCTGTGTACTGGAATGCTTTTGTGTGTTTATTTCACCATGTGAATGGTAGCGATGGTGGAGGATTTAGCCAACAATTGTTCTCTTGGAGGCCACTCGCACGGGTAATTTGTATACGGAATGAAAGATGTTCAGGTGTCAAAGAATAAAAGGCAAGTCATAACTTTTAGAATTGGAAGAGACTGCGTTTTTGCTCTGATTTTGCTCTCTACACAGAGCTTGGGACATGACCAGCATCATGATCTGAGCTTCACAAATATATATACATACATACAGAGCTCTGTATAAAAATTAAAAGACCACTCCACCTTTTTCTTTCCTTTCCAAAAAAGTCGAAAAGGATGTTTTTGAGCGAGGAACAGAAGGGGTGAAATTAAGAGACCACTGCAAACTGAAACCTTTTGTTACTCACTGAAAACTTTCCATTTCAACTTTTTAGAAAGGAAAGAAAAAGATGCAGTGGTCTCTTAATTATTTCTGGAGTATATATATATATATACTATATATATGCTAATACATCTCCATCTGACCAACATGAAGTGTTATTCAAATAAAAAGATTAAATGCTGGTTGGGAAAACCGTATACTTCAGTTAACATCTGTCCTCTGTCCATTTTAAAGGATCAACAAAAAGACTTAGTTGAAAACATTCAGCACATAAATAACTTAGATTTAACGATTTAGTCTACAGAGCAAATGTCTGCATTTAATAGAGGCATCAGACTGTCTGGCAACAGCTGCTTATAGACTTACAACGTCCTCTATGCCGATGGCATGCCAGCTTTGCATGATGGGAAGGAATGAGATGAAGGAGGGGATGACCCAGCATCCTCCAAGCATTAGGGCAACTCGGATGGGAGTCATCTTATTCCTATAGACCAGTGGCTGGCAGCAGATTGCATAGTACCTATTAACAGAACACAACAACACCAAAGCAATTGTCAATTGAGTCATTTAGCAGCTACATTACACACATTTTAAAATAATTAGTTGGGACCAGCAGTCAACTCAATAGTAATAAGTACATATTACTTAGTGTCAGAAATCTGTGCTGGGAGGAAGTACACATTACTTAGTGGCAGAATTCAGTGCTGGGAAGAGGTATGTATTACTTAGTGGCAGAATGTAGTGCTGGGAGGAAGTATATATTACTTAGTGGCAGAATTCAGTCCTGGGAGGAAGTATATATTACTTAGTGGCAGAATTCAGTGCTGGGAGGAAGTATATATTACTTAGTGGCAGAATTCAGTGCTGGGAGGAAGAGAAATAGAAATAATAATTAAACTTGAAAACATTAATGTCAGCTATGGTAATAAAACATCAATTTGTAGCGGTTTTCCTGAATTCTGCTTCAATCAACAGGCAACCAATCTCTACCTAATACAGTATGTACATACCAAAATACTCCAGATGTTGACTCACTCCTAATTCTTAATTCATAAAGATAATCTCATTAGATGGATATGCAAGTAATGAGGTAAGCTGACAACCTCTATCGAATTCCCGGTTTATGGTAGCATCCGCCCTCCATCGCCGGGATAGATGGGCGAGCTGTCACTAATCACTTCATAGGCCACTTTGAAAGAGAGACCAGTCAGGCTTCTCGTCATAAGGCATGTTTCCTACTTCCACGCAGGGGAGCTCAAAGAGAGATGGGTCCTGTGAGGAGGCACACACCCGGTGAGTCGTTGCAGAGGCTTTGCACTGCGTGGGGGCAGGTGCAGGACAGGACAACACAGACGCTAATTTATCAGCCATGACGGGCCTCCGTATGCACACGGACTGAGAAGGACAGAGGGGTGCTGTGAAAGGACCAGTCAAGGCCAATGCCAATGCTAACACACAGCTGGACAACAGAAGGGCTATTAAGTTGAATGGATGCATCGAGCTGACTGGGACACGGTTGTGGGAACTGCAGACACACTTGAGTGAAGTGAGGTTTTTTTCCACTACACCTGCTGCTTACCTGTCCAGTGCTATGCAGCATAAGTGTAAGATAGATGCAGTGGTCAGGAGAACATCCAGCGAGGTCCGAACCAGACAGAAGATCTCCCCGTACCGCCACTGACCTGTGGTCAGCTCAATGGCAGCAAATGGCATGACAACCACGGCAACCATGAGGTCAGCGAACGCCAGTGAGACTATGAAGTAGTTGGTCTTCTTTTTCCTAGAGGCAGGGGAGGCAGGGATACATGGGGAGGCAGGGGAACATGGAGAGGCAGGGGAACATGGGGAGGCAGGGGAACATGGAGAGGAAGGGGAACATGGAGAGGCAGGGGTAAATGGGGAACAACTTAATTTTTCTTCATTTCCAGAAAGGTACACAAGGTGATTGCAAAGATAATTATCCTTTTTATTATTGACCTTTTTTGAACTGCTGACTAATCTGCCAATGATGTCAATGTCTGATGTAGGAAGAACAGCTGCTTTGTTCAAAGCAGAGTAGCCAATAAGTGGCCATCACATGTGTCACGTGTCCTCCAATTTAATTCTGGCTAATTCATTTTGAAAAGATTTTAGAGAAGACATTTTATGTGAAGCAGTGCACTGATAATTATCCCGTAGAAATGAGTTTAGGGACCTGGTGATGAACTGAAAATGGTAAAGATAAAACATGACGTAAACACCATTATTATGTATCCTGGTGACATCTTTCATTTTGTCTGTGGCTTTGATTTGACAGGATGTGCCTTGCCAGTTTTAACAGGAAGTTTGCTTACCGAAGATTTCTGTCCTTGCAGAGCGCCACCATCACCAGCAGATTTCCTAGAACAGTCATGATGATGATGATGGCGAGGAAGACCGCGAGGATGACCCTCTCCAGTGAGTTCAACACATGCTCCGCATTTACCACTTCATTGACTGACCTACACAATCAAACAATCATAGTTAAAACCCCTTTATACTCATAACAACATTACAAATATAAACAATTATTGTTTCATTGGGTACAAAGACTATTCTTAAAGGGTGCATCCATAACCTGCCCCGAGTGTTTCAGAGTGCGCAATTTGTAAATCCGCCTGTTAAGCATTTTTGATCTCTACCATGCACCCATTTAGCATCAACATGAGTAAGACATTACTCTAGAGTCAAAATTTACTACAGATTTGAAAGATTTTGAGATCTTACAAGTCATTGGGTTGCATTTGTGTTTTGGTATTGAAATCTGTAACCGCCTCTAGTAGTTCTTACATTAATACATCAGGTCATCGTTGACAATAAGAACCTAATCAATTGGGCTCCACTGAAGACATAAAAGTTAATAAAATGTGTAATGCAAAATCCTGCCAATATGTCTACAGCTGGAGGGCTGTAATCATCCGAACAGAGGGAAGCTGCCCAAAATTATAATGACCAGACAAGAGGATACAGAGCGTACACGATGACAGTGGTAGAGAAAACATTAGAATGAATTACATGAGCAAAAAACTATTTTCAATGGTCTAGAGTGGTCCAATGGTCCAGTGGTCTTGAGCAGTGTTTCAGAAACCTCTCCTGCCCCCCCCCCAGCCATTACATCTATCAGATGTATCCTAGAGCTAGAACACCTGGATCAAGTTATTAACAAACCCTTACCTGTTGAATCAGGTGAGCTAACTCTGGGACAAATCTAATAGATGGTGTAGCTGGGGGGCACCGGGTGAGGTTTGGGAACCACTGATCTAGAATGATCCAGTGGGTGGTCCAGTGGTCTAGATAGAGAGTGTTCTTCAGAGGTCCACTGGTCTAGATAGGTCCAGTGGACGAGAGTGTTATTCAGAGGTCCAGTGGTCTAGAGTAGTCCATTGGACGAGAGTGTTCTTCAGAGGTCCAGTGGTCTAGAGTAGTCCAGTGGATGAGAGTGTTCTTCAGAGGTCCGGTGGTCTAGAGTAGTCCAGTGGACGAGAGTGTTCTTCAGAGGTCCAGTGGTCTAGAGTAGTCCAGTGGACGAGAGTGTTCTTCAGAGGTCCGGTGGTCTAGAGTAGTCCAGTGGACGAGAGTGTTCTTCAGAGGTCCAGTGGTCTAGAGTAGTCCAGTGGACGAGAGTGTTCTTCAGAGGTCCAGAGGTCGCTGGCACACATACACCTTTGCATTATGGATTCCATTCGGATGTAGTGCAATTTCAACGCACTCTCTCTTCTATCCCACTTTTGAATATTTTATGGCAATATTTTATTTTTACCAGGCTGCGTAAGCGGAGCGGGCCAAAAAGAGCGAATGTCTCTTACTGAGTGAGTGACTGACTGACTGACTGATTGAGTACCCCTTGTTAAATAGCATAGTGGTTAGCGAAGTGGACCTGCAAACTACAGGTCCCGTGTTCGGATCTCCTCACAGGCAAAAACTTCGCTGGCGAAAATCTTCAGTATCTACATTATAGTAAGTCTGAAATAAAACAGTTTACGGATATATTGTGACTGTTTCTGGCATGGAAAGGTTCATCTTCAGTCTTGCTAGCAATAACTTAGTTCATATGAATATTCCTATGAAGATAGTTGATACTAGTAAGCCTATTACAGGCAAATAAGCTGTTAAAACTGCCAGTGTCAAAAGCCATACAGTTCATAGACACTATGATGGAGGTAAATGTAATAAGAAATGTTAATCAGTTAAACAATGCTCAATGGTGTAGTGGTTAAAGACAATGCTTCTCACATGGAAATCTAAGTTTGAATCTATTGAGAGCAACGATATTTGTGGGCCGCAATAAAACTACGGTTATCCATTATTGCGACTATTTCTGGTACATTCCATGATTCTCTCGTCTTTTCATTAAGATGAAAAAGTTAGTTATCCTCACTTTTATTGATGGTTATTGAATCAATGTCATTCCCGAATGAAAGAAAAATGTACGTTGTTATGCCATGAAAGAAGTAAATACGTTCTTATGCCATGAAATGAAATAGCTCGCTAGCAATTGTTCAATTCTTGACCATTCCAGTAAGTTAGTAGACACTGATAAAGCCTATTACTGGCTAATACGCAGTTAAAACGGCCAGTGGCAAACGCCATACAGTTCATAGATGGTATTTGTGGTGGTAAACTTAGTAAGAAATGCTAGTCGGTTTATTGTAACAATATAATTGATGAATAGCCAATCAGCTGTTGAAACAGCCAGTGGCAAAAGAGGATTTGTTCAGGGTAGACACAAGAGGCTATACTGACACCCATTAAATGTACAGCTCTGTGATGTAGTGGTTAACAACACAGCCTTCCATGTGGCTGACCAGGGTTTCAATCTCAAGAGGGCAACACTTTCTATTGAGGCCAGCCTGGTTTCTTGTTTTCATATTACCTAATCCTTCTGGAATTTTCAAAGAAAATTAGCAGTGTCAGAAGGCATAATTTGACTTACTTCAAGGGATATTTTGATGTTCAGCTAATGCAACAAAGGTATGACCAATCAGATTAAATCAATGTTAACATAGATTTAAATTGAAGTGTGTGTGATCTAATTCAGTTCAGAAACAGGTAATTCATATTTTAAAGTGAATGGCTGTAAAATGGATAACAATGGCATTCAATATGGTCACTAAGATAAATACAGAATGTTTAAAATATATCCCTGCTGCCAAAGTTAACAATCTAAAAAATGACATTGGTTGGTGGATGTCAAGTCTGATCTCTGACAAGCTTTTGTGAAATGCATTACAAATAATAATTGCAGTTGTTTTTTCACCCGTATTTTATTAGGTAAGTATGATCTAGTTGGCCAATGCACATTTTGAGGCAGTGTAGTATGGACCACAGGGGTTTTGTATAGATTGTCAAGGCACCGGCATACAGAGTTTTCTCTAAGAACCTAAGTGATTTAAATTGTACTGACTATCCTTTTGGGACCCACTGTGTG
The DNA here is from genome assembly GCA_016801105.1 of Esox niger. Lineage (NCBI taxonomy): Eukaryota > Metazoa > Chordata > Actinopteri > Esociformes > Esocidae > Esox > Esox niger. The sequence goes on along the minus strand of JACXGJ010011907.1, from coordinate 8,571 downwards.
CTCTTACCGTTCAGGTGGATGGGAGTCTGTGGCCATCACTGTTCATCTGCATGGAGGTTGCCAGAGCAGAGTCCTCCACACCAGACGCTTTGGCCCTGAAAAAAAACACAACCAGACCTGTTTATCTCCAACACCAACACCGGGAATGACTCAAGTCCATCACTGTAATACTGTAGCATGTTAATGGTACCCACTCTGTATGTCTGGTACACATGACTACGAAGGGCAATTCTATCTATATCAGTTATGAATATCCATAACCCAGAAGTCATGCAAAGTCCAGGGAGATTGTTGTCTTCCAGCCAACAGTTATAAAGTTCATGTCATAAAGTATCATTTACCTACAGTGGGACCTTTACCTCATGTTACAGTATTATGGACCCTATATCAACACAGCCAAGAATCCCCCCCTCCATAGTCAATGTTGGGCCAAGGATTTCCTTGCCAAGAAGTAAACTTCCTTGAAGCAGACTTTATATAAGACAGCTGAAGTAGATAACAAGAAAGCAAGAGTGGCTTTCCGGATAGAGATCAGCAAGTATGAATTCATCCGACGTCCACGAAGCAATTGAGAAATAGCCAGCACAAGTTAGTGTCTGCCTGTGTCTTTATTGCATGGTGATGACCCATAAACCTCCCCTCAGCACAAAATTAACGGCACGACAACACACAACACAGACACACAAGCACACCTTGCAGGTCAAACACAGCCACAGGAATGAGAAAATATTTGCACAATCTTTATTTCAATGACATAAAAGAAAGAGAACACTGTCAGACAAGGCCAGTATTTACTTTGGCAGAGCATTCCTCTAGATTCAGTATGTCTACATTGCAGACCATAAAAGTGTCATCTGTCAGACAGGGAGTTGAGCTGAACAGGAAGATTTCCCTACACAACACAAGGAAGGAAGAAGGGTTTTGGCACAATATTATTAACAGTGAGTTGCCTGTGGCCAAATCACACCTCAGCCTCCAGAGAATGGTGGCTCCAACTCACACAGGAGGGCTCTGCCTGAAGCACCTGCAGGGTGAAGAGTGAGATGTAGGAGTAAGCCGAGATCCACAAGAAGGTAGAATACGTGAAAGGACCGAGGTATTTGCCATTCCAGAGGACTTCTCAATCCAACGGAGATCACACCTTAAGCACTGCTCTTTAGAAGCACGCTTCCCATTTAGGGATTCTACGTAATCGGCAAGCTTCAGTGCTCCGTGAACAACTGATGGAAAGATTAACCAATCCAGAGCAATTATGTACTCATATGTTACATTTACCAGCTTGTAATCACAGATCTACAGCTGTCGATCTATTGCATTTTACACTATACAAAATTACATTTTGAAAAAGCAAGCGAAATGGCCAGTAAAAATATAATCATTAGACAATGTCTTAATAAAGACTCTGAGATTCAGTTTTCCTTGACCGTTACACTGGAGCACAAAGTGCCCGTATCACAAAAAGGAAAGGCATTCCAGAAGCATGAGCACTTGACATGGTGATGGCATCAATGCCTATTTCCCAATCCTCACTCTGCATCTTCAAACCTCTCTCTCTTTCTCTCTATCTCTTTCTCTCTCTGTGGAAATATGTATAGCTTCTTTTTTGGGTTCAAATACTTCAAGGTTGATCTCATTCCATGACTTTGAACCAAAGCAATAGTCTGCTTTGAGCATAAAAATGGTCTGAAGCCATATACATGTACAGCTGGTTGGAGAGATGAAGGTCATCAGCAATGCATTACAATAGCTGAGAACAGGAACGTATCCAAAGTACTGGAATCCTGTGAAATAACTGCAAACCTTGCACCCAGTGCACTATATTTTCATGACCACAAACCAAAAGTATTACTACTGAATTGATAATGATGATAATGATCTCTGGAAAGTCTGTGTAACCCACAGAGTGAGCTAAAGTGACAAGAATTTGTTTTCCCACCCGTGATCTGTAAAACTGCCCACTGCCCATTCTAAATATAAATTACTAATCCGACTGAACATAAATATATAAATCCCTTATTTTATTCCCAAAACAAAGAAAGATAACATTGTCATTATCCGTGACAATATGTTAGCTTTGAGGATTTCCCAAAAAGGAAACATGGAATGAATCATCCAGATGATCATACTATTAATGCAAACACGTAACTTTTTTCTCTGTACTGAAAAAATCTGTCTTGAAAACCAAACCTTTTGAGATTTACATAATCAGTGAAATCTGGCCCCTGGTTGTTTGGGTTTCTTCATTGATAAAATATGCTAGCCCTGTTATAGTCTGATTGTTTCATTAGTGAAGGGCCTTTTATCAAATCCCCAAACGATTAAATGCTGAATACATTGTCTACATATAATTAAATAGCTGGAAACTGCATGTATTCACATTGCAAAACAGGCAAATTGTTCAACTGGAACTGGATAAAAAAAAAAAGATTCCTGAAATGAACACACTTGTCGCCTTCATTTATTTTCATCCATAGTCCTAGAGAAAAAACAAGGGATGTAAAATCTGGGCATTTCAACTTCCAGTGTGTTTAGGCCATAATTCTGTCCCAACACATTCAGTCATGGAGCTGAGTTGAACCCAAACAGACATGCAGGAAGGGAAATTGAAGGGAATTTTAGAAACAGCATACTTGAAAAGTTTGTTTAAAGACCAATCTACATCGGCTCCTTGTCAAATATCTGTCGCTTACTCACTTGTTACAGAGTGAGAAACTCAAAATAACAAAATCAGATCTAATGTTTTACACAGTTATAATCCAGAGTTAGTGAGGATCCAAACTGATACATTGAATTACAGTACATTACATAACATTAGTTGAGGAATAACAAACAGTTATGACAAATGCTGCTCTCATAATCAGATTTGACACCTTCCCACACTAGCTGTCTTTACTGTATGGTTATTCAGCAGGCAAACTGAATAATATTCTACCCACTTCCACTGACCACATGCCACAATTTGTTTAGCTTAGTTTATTTTAGATTATGGAATACATCATCTAACCATGCTACAATTTCAGCCAGAGTGTTTTTTATAGTAAGAATATGTAACTGTGGCAGATGACTGACAGTGACCGTGATATACATCAGATTGGACATAGGTTCTATGTATGTTCCGAGACATTCTTTCAAAAGACTGACAAATTGGGCTTCTCCACAACAATCCAGTGATGACGACGCAATTCCAGTGTTATGGACACAGTATTGGCAAAATCCAAACATACATTTCTCACAGACTAGACAAAAACAAAAGGATGAGGAACATTTCAAGTGTTAGTCTACAGAACCATTTCTGGGAAATGTGTATCTTAAAAAGTGAACGTCCATAGAATGGCATGTTAGAGAAAATAAAGGAAATAAAGATTTACATGAAATGGACAAGCTTTTTGTAAAGACTGTAAATAGCAAACATATCTGAATTTGCAGAAACATTTTTATAGTCATTTGAAGGAAAGGCTTGGCTGAATCTAAAATACATTATATTATTTCCATGCATAGCGGTACAGGAGTATAAAAACAACTTTTATTAAAGGGGCACTGTGTAGAATCATGCCTCTAAACAATAGCATGAAGGGAGGAAAATAGCAGTTCCTCCCTTCCACCCTTACCAAACGAGACCAGTATAGTATCAGCTAGTCCAGCTTGGTTTAGGATGGGAAGGGAAGAACTGTGATTGTCTAAAGTGAGTATTAGGAGATTAAAAGTCATTTTAAACAGGTAGACAGACAGGCAAGAAATTTTAAATGGGGAATATGTCAGTCACATTAATTCATTTTGATATGTATTTTCAAATATCCTTTAGATTCATTAATATCCATGCAGTATGTACCAACACACAATCATTTTGCATTAAACATTCTTATGCAGAAATATTGTTACTAATTATTATTACGAGACAATGTCTCTCTATAATGCCAATCCACTTTTACGGGCACTGAAAAAAGTCACTATATTTTTTAGGGGGCTTCTATTTAAAAAAAGAACAATAATAATAAGTTTTAATAATCACAAGCTTCTGAGGCCAATATATAATAATATACATTAAATACAAAGCTGTTGTGGATTCTACAAACATCAAAATGTGAAACATACCAACAAGGAAAAGAAACCAGTTACAGACCATATAAACGAGTAAAGACAGTCATCTTCACAGACTCATAGGGGCCAAATGAAATAAAGCAGTTATTGGGACAATTTCAATGTAATTAATATGGAGATAAACCTTTCTATTCTAATTCAGGACAGAACTTCTTGGGCTGACAGAGCTTTGTATTTGGTGCTACACATGTGCACGCAGAACCTGGATTTCACCAACATCTGATACAGATGAGATAAAGACGTTAATGGAACTCCGCCGAAATGTCACCGGATGTCATGGCAAATGTGGAAAAAATATTGTCAACCAAATACAGTCCCCTACAGTAACTTTGGCATAGCGTTGTGGATTGCCCTCAATGAAATGCCAAACTGATGGCATTCAGCCAATCTGTATGTTCACAGCTTACCAACACAACATTTAAGGGCCTGACCAAAGACTTCTGTACGCTAGCTATGCTCAGAAATAAGAATGTTCATCTCTGCAGAGGAACTGGTTTGCAAACACTTTTTTCCTATATCAAACATTTAGATTTTAATAAGGAAGTCTTATCATACCATTCTATACCTAACTACTGTGTCTTGTGCACCAATGAGCAATATTGCTGAAGTCATGGAATCTAGCATTATTTTTCCAGCACTGCTAGCAAATCAGGAGGATGACTGTCAGTGTTTGTTTTACATGGGACTGGAAGCCTCCTTTCACTTCTAAGCCTCGTGTTAATACAATACACACTGGGCGACGGACTATAATGTGCGACAATTTAGACTTTGACAAGTTAACAATAGAAATGTTTTATTGCCGAAGAAAATTTTGCAAATAGTTACTTCAAACCTAATGAAACGCTCATAAGTTGAAGATGATCTGTATTCAACATTTCCCATAAAGCCTTATAGATATTCCCGGTCTGGTTGTGGTTGCTCAGGATAAACTTCCAATGGAATTACCTAGCCTTTTATTCTAATTCACATGAAAAGTATTTCAAAGGCTCTACTTTTTCTCCATAAACAACACCATAAAGAAGATGTTAAATTTTCCATGGGCTCAGGGAGACAAATTAACATGCTATGCAAGCTAACCTCAGGGACAAGCCCAAACTCTCATTCCGTGCCGAGAAACATATTTTATAAATTGATTTGCTTAGATGATTATAATGATTTGTGAAGGAATAAATGACTATGCCGGGCCACTCAGAGGAGTTGTGACAGCCGGCGGTGGGTGGGGGGGGACAGCGGTGATGGGGTAAACAGAGAATGAGCACAGACACACAAAACACCATGGAATAAAACCGCTATTTGCTACCAACAGGCAGCTTTGAATGTGGTTTTACTTTATACTTGGTGGGAACCGAATATGAATATCCATCCTCTTATGGCACCATATCACTATAGCACTGTCAAGACCAATGATTCCTAGAACCTTAGGCTGCGGACTGTGACTAAAGCAACTGATTTTAGGATACATTGTAGGATCCCACAACTTCGACCTGCAGATAAATGGCGTGAGGACCCTTTTAGAATGGAACAGATATGAGAAGTGCGCTTTGTCGGGGGGAGGCGAAGACAACCTAAAACAGAAATGAACAAAGAGAAAGTAGCAGCAGATTCCCACACGTGTGGCGCACTGGAGCAGCCCTGGACCCGTAGCATAGCGCGCAGCCACCTGAAAGGCACATCACAGAGGCTGCAGCCTAGTTACTATCTTCCCAATCATGTCTGCTGGTGCTTTTAGAGACAGGGCAAAGTTCCCAATGGTATAATACTACCTACATATGCAAACATCCTCCCGGGGGTTTTTCAGCAAGGCTTTGAATGATGCCTCGAATATGAATAAAGTGAAAGAGGACCATGCATAGTGTTAGTATTCCACCCAGGGGGATGATGTTACATCATTGCTTAAGCTTCCCTAAACATCCTTCAAACCTGGGTACAGCCAACCTGTTTAGGTCATATTGAAGGAGAAGGCCATGATCTGAACCCCTCATATAAAAGTGAACATCACACGTGCGTGCACAGGTTTACGTGCGCATAGGTGTGTGCGTGTGTCATGTGCGTGTGTTTATTGACTCGAAAGAAAGAGAGAGACAGAAACAACAACAACAAAAATGTTCTGTACTCTGTGCTGTTCAATGTATTTGAAAATGTTTCATTGACAGTTCAGCGCATTCAATTCTTTCTTCACTTCCATTTAACAGAGGCATTAGTTGAGCTGCAGACCAGCTAACCTGATTTCTGAGCTAATGGAGCCCAACAAGGTGTTTGACTTTAAAACAACACAGTGTATGATAGCCTACTGTTAACAAAAGGGTAATCAAGTAAGGTGGAAGGAAACAGTTAATTGAGCGTGTTGATGAAAGTAACACTCAGACCCAGGGGAGGGGAGGGGTGTCTATATGTTTACCAGTAGCCCACTCAGACCTTATGCCTCCTTTAATGTATCTGCTGATCATAGCCAGGGTCGTCATGCACCCATTATTTTAAAATGTAGAGGTCAAATGAGCTTGTAGATTACGAGCTTCAATGGCCTGCAGACTTTGAACCTACTTTTAATACTGATGATCACTCATGGAAAAAAGAGCCTTCTTACTGCTAGTGTTATTCACATTTCTAGTCCTAGTATTGTTTTGGTAAAGCTTTACCGAACAAATATTATATTCCAGATATATCAAGCTATACATTTTATATGAAGCTAAGGACAAGGTTTAACGTGGAATGAAACGCACAAAAATAACTGAAATACGACACTGCTGTTCAAAATCTATTCATCCAACATTGTACATTTCTTTTGAAAATAGTAGCCCAAACCTAATAATGAACACTGAACAATAACAACAAGATCGTTTCATCGTAAGTTTAACGTAGATTATGTTTTTAAAATCGTAAGTATATAGCTAAGATATGGGTTTGTATTCTTTATGTTTTGTGTATGTCTATATATCAATGACAGTTGGGTACTATTACCCTAGTCAGTGTGCTGAAAGTAGGCTATATTCTATAGACCATGCAGAAAATCCGCAAAGAACCAATACAAACTCTTACAGTATGTTCTTTCCGAAATAAACAATTCGTTTTCAGAAAACAACCCCTAAAGCAATTTAGGAGTTCCAAACTTGATGTTAAAGTTTTCTCACCTGTGGGCTCGGCGCCTTGGTTTTCGGTTACAATCAGCAGGGTTGCTATGGACTCTCATATTCCATCGGTATCTTGTCACAGATGAAACAAGCCATGCAATGACCACTGAGTGCAGTAGGTGCGGGTAAGAGTGATGCCATGGTGCGCGAGGCGGTGTGCAGCAGAAGAGATAAGTGGGCCGCGGTCAGTTTGCAAAGGAACTAAATTGGAGAGTGGGGCGGTTGATTCTAAACCCCGCTTCTGCCGGAGGAGAGGAATTGTTGACCAGCCTGCCACCGTGTGGTTTCGGTAGTGACATACAATAGGCCTATATTAGGAAACCGCATCTCACCCGCTACGCCACATTGTTGTAAAAATCACGGATACTTTATTTTTGGCCTACAGTCTGTGTACGATGCTACAGTATGCTGAACTAACCCATGGTTGTTTTTTGTTGAATATACATAAGACAATAAACAACGGAACAAATTATTCGATATATTACTTCTGAATTTCCGAGAAAAATAAAGCAGTCAACCATTTAGATATTAATCTAGTACCTGTGCTGTCAACCGTCTAAATCAACAATTTCAAAGGCAGCGTCACATTTTTGGTTCAAAGTGCCGAAAGACCAAAATTAGTCACTTTTGCAATAAACGGACAAAATGAAGACCAGAATGTATCTATTTACTGTAACTATGCCTAAACCCTCGAGTATCCCTGAAAGCACGGTTGTTTTGAATAGGCATTACATGCATCTTGCAGCTTGGGGATAAAAACTGGCCTGTAGCTATTTTTATTGGTCCCTCCAAGTTAAAACATTTTTTTTCCCTCCCTTATAGAACCGTGATTTATGCTCCTTTTTAATTAGTCTCACCTACGAAATATTATGACCCACTCCAAGAAGCAGAGTCTAACAATCATGTGACTTATTGGTGTCACATGTCTTGTAACAATAATTTATTCTTTCCTCAATCCAGACCAGTCCTCCAGTTCCACTGAGAAGCATACCCATGGCGTGACGCTTACATCGAGATGCTTCACCGTAGAGATTGTATAACCCAGGTGAGGTGAGGTACCTTGTTTTCGACTGACATAGTGCCTGGCATTCTGGCCAAATTGTTTGATTTTGGTTTAACCAAATCAGAGAATCCTTTGACTAATGCTGACAGTCATGGTATGTCATAAGCTTTTTAATTGAAAGTGGTTTACATCCAGTCAATCTGCTAAGAAGATTGTAGAGAGTTGAGATGGTTGTCCTGCAAATGCTCTGTTAGAGTGGCCATTGGGTTCTTCTAGTTCACTATACTATATATATATATATATATATATATATATATATATATATATATATATATATATATA
>JACXGJ010011906.1:0-18926 GCA_016801105.1 Esox niger | reverse complement strand
AGTGAAAGGAAATGATAGACAGAGAATGGTTGTGGTTGTGAACCATGGCTATAAGAATACATTTTTCACCCTGACATTGTCCACATCCTGTGTTCTGTTTAACAGTCTGGCAGAGACATGACAACAGTATTAGGACAGAGATGAGAGATGAAGGCCAAACAAACAAGCTTGATAACAATTAGTAAAAACCTGGACAATACTTTTATTAAATTCTATGAATTATAATAAAAAACACTTTCTGTGTTAACATACTGATTAGTACCTTACATTGTAAACTTAAAACTATAATAAAATAGAACTTGAAAATAGAACATGAAAACACAACGTTATCAAACAACAATGAACAAATGAGTCACCAAGGGCAACTGGATCTCAGTTGGTCAAGGAAGGAACAGTTGAGATCCAGCCCTGGATTGATGACCAGGCAGAAGGGCAAAAAAACTCAGGAACACTAAAAACTCTATTTAGCATCAAGTATGTCAAACCTAGCAAGACAAACGGCTAGTTCATTTTTTTTCCGGAGCTGTACTTATCTTTATTTGTCTCGCAAGCAAATATACTTTGACTGTCCTTTGGTGAATATCAACGACGAAATAGGCAACTTGCTTTCTAGCTAGCAAATACTAACTTCTGTTTACTGTGACGTGTACACTTCTTCATCCCAAAAGGACATGCGGATTGATGCAATTGTGAACAGAACTGACCGATTAACACAGGAACAACCTGTTTATTTGAAATAATAATTACATAGCAAAACCTAAAACTTTTTTTTGTGCGATACAATATTGTCATGTTCTTTGAGCTAACTAAACAACACCACTAGTCTTAGTTTGAAGTGTTTTGGAGTAGGTTTCGGCTTGCAATGCAGCTTCGCTGTAGTGGGATGAACAGTTTCCATTCAGGATTTTGAACGATGCTAAGAATGCAAACTACAGCCTGGGACAGAGCTGAATAATGGATGGTTGGAAAAAATGACTATTTGCATTCCAGAATAACTGCATTCCAGAAATACAGAAATATAAGATTTTTGGACAATCTATCCATTTAAACAAGGGAGAGAGGGTACTGGATCTCACTGACCTGTCGTGCCAGGATGCGACACCTAGATTGGCTAGCTGCGTAATGAGGGGCAGAGGAAAGACATGGAGCAAGAATAAGAATCTCTGTAAAAAAACATCTCTCTTCGAGGGAGACTACAATAACGGAGAGTTTGTACATTTTATAAGCAGTACATCAGTGGCATGTCAAAGTAAAAAGTCCTACAACAAGTGTGCAGTGCATTGCACAAAACTGTCAGTTGTGGGATGAAAAGACAAATTTATGTGACATGACAACATTGATAAAATAATGGGTACTCGGCAGCCTACAATTAAACTTGCTGACTACTCAAAGTTTATGAGGGGCTTTGCGCATTGAACTGAGATTTGATACTATCAAAGGAACAGCATTATTTTTTGCACCAAAATATCTGCCTTATTTGCAAAAGACATTTCCAACCAAGTTTTTTTTTTAAACATTAGAATTTGCGCAGAGAAAAACCTTCGGACTAAGGAATAGAGAAAAAAAGAACAATGCTTTGATTTGAACTAAGCATACAGAATAATAGGTACTGTTAAGCTAAGGAAAGAATCATTATTTCCAAGACAGTTCTGAGATCTGGAAATTGAAGCATTAAGCATCTCAGTATTATGCTTAATGCAGATACAACTTTCAAGTCGCAAAATCACAATTTGTTGGTATCAGAAAGTTTGGCCCATTCCACGGGCCAGGGTTCTGTGCCAATGCCATTTCCCCAGCAGTTCCAAGGTCGCCAGCAGGAAGGAAGCCACCGCAAGTAGAATACACAGCAGCTTTGGTAGAGACATGGACCGCACTGGAATGGCTGGGAATGAACCTGGGTTGGGGAAATAAATATTAATGACAGACATTGACACAGCAGTAGGCCAAAACGGTAGGCCACTTGTATTCACACAAAACGTACCAACACACACCAATAAGACTCACTAATACAGCTCTCCCGATAAAACTGTTAAAAAAAAATTGCATCTTTGATGCTCTTTCAAGTAAACATGTTTAAACGTAATATACAGCTTCGTAAAGAATCGAGAGACCACTGCACCTTTTTCTATCCTTTCCAAAAAAGTTGAGAAAGAAAGGTTTTGAGTGAGGAACAGAAGGGTTAAAATTAATAGACCACTGGAAATGTATCCTTCCTGTTCCTCACTCAAAACTTTCATTTTCAAATTTTTGGAAAGGAAAGATAAAAGTGCAGTGTTCTCATTGGGACTGAGAAGATACACCTGTTGTCTCTGTCTCCCAGGTAAACCATTTAAATCTCCTTCTTGACCTATTCCACACTCCATTCATTTCCAAGGGAAACCCCAAAAAGGTAGTGTGCAATTACATTTTCTATAGTTGTCGCTCAAAGAATATTTACATTTTTTAAGAAATATAAAGTCATTACATATAAACATTTGAGTTCATTTCGTACATCTACCAAGTCATGCCAGATGGGCTGTCATCGCCATAGGGATGCCTTCTCTTTAATACCATTCAGGGGCAGAGTCACTGGCTTGTTGTCTCTTCATTGCATCTGTTGTGCAATTTGTGTGAACTCTGCTGGCAATTCTCGGTCCTCATTTCATTTCAGCTGTTGGTGTCCCAGTGGTGTCCATTTGGTTGATGCTTGGCAATGGTGGTGTATTGACTTCCTGCCTTTTGGGCCCTGTCCGGGGCCTCCCCCAGATAGGGTCACAGTGTTACTGGACCCCCTGTCTAATCCCCAAGGTTTTACACTGCTATATTATTATTCTCAGTATGTTCAGTCCTCCCTCCACTGTAAATCATTGATAAGCCTAAGGAATGCACTCTCAAAATTGTCTGTGTCTTCTGCTGTTTAAACTTAGGAGGACATTAGGCTCTTGCCCCACACCTCCCAAGTACCAAGCTCGAAAGATTTGTTGCTGCCCCTGTCCAAAGTCCTCTTGGTTGTGTTGCAGATCAAGACCGTACCTGACGAATCCAGCTGCCACACTGCTGACCATCCCCTCCACCCTGGGTTGTCCCTGTCCTTGTTCATCTGGTCATGCTTCTGACCTGGATTAGGTTTTTCTAGACGCTGGACACAGCCCACATGCATTCATTAATTATTACCCGGCACAGCCAGAAAAGGACTGGTCGACCCTCCAAGCTTGATTCCCCTCTAGGTTTCTTCCTTGTTACAATATTTTGTATTGTTATTCCACAATATACATTGCAGACAACACATTTTATGAGATAATCAATCCTCTCCACCCCCAAACCCCCAAAACATAAATAGTAGTAAATAAGTATGAAACTAATTATCCCCCCAAAATATGTAGGTTTCTTCCAAAATTTTGGCATCTCTTACACTTCAAAACTTGTTGGTTGCTTGTTGGGGTTTCAGGCTAGGTGTTTCGTACAAGCAGACAACTGCTGATCTAATAAGGGCTTTATTTGATTGATTGCTTGTAAAGTAGTCCTATCATTTGTTCTAGACATTTGGAGACCCCACTTCGAAACAAATATTTAGTATTAATATATCAAAATCCTATGTATAATTAAAAAACATATATATTCAAATGGTCCTTAAATCTGAAATATTACATTTATGCAAAATGTTTAGGACAGTAACAGTTCCTTGGTAGTCTTAACAGTCCATCATTAATTAACATGGTTGCACAAGGATTGTTATTTTTTACAACTATTCACTCTGAAATTGCACTGCATTTAAAGACTTGGTTGTACAGTAGTAGAAAGTGTAACTGCAACAATCATATTTTGCATCAAATATACTTTCTCCCTATCTTCTAAATTCCATTTCCATCATCTCTATAATTTTCCTCTTCTTTCTTCATCTACAATCTGCCCTGTCATTTCTGTTCGACTCTGATCTACTCTCTGCTTTCCATGTCCCATGCTGGCTTTCTCCACTGTCCCATTCTGTCTCTCACTTTCAAGACTGTCTCTTCCCTGCCTAGTAAAGTAATGCATACACTTCTTATAAAAACACAGAGCATAATATTAAAAATATTAATACTAATAGTTTTCTCCTAATTAATAAGGTTATTTAGGTTCAAATACATTTTCATAATTTCATTCAGATTGTCATCAGACTAGCTAGGGTTCTGACAGTACTGTCCCTGCTAACATATTTTGTTCTTTCATGCCTAAACAATGTACTTTTTCTTTCATTTGTGAATTTTATTTATACAATAACTATCAATAAAGGCGACATGAAGTGAAAAGATGACAGAATCATGGAATCTAACAGAAATAATTTATAAATGTCATTGATCTCAATAGATTTGCACTTAGGTCTTCCACATGAGAGTCACTGTCTTTAACCACTACGCGACGGCATTACACGTTTCAGCAGTTTCACCTCGTTCACCTCGAACACAAATATCATTTATGAACTGTATTGCTTTTGCCACTGGCCGTTTTAACAGCTTATTAGCCAGTTATCGGCTTACTAGTATCTACTAACGCCCTAGGAATTATCATAAGAATTGAGCAATTGCTAGCGAGACTGAAGATTAACTATTCCATGCCAGAAACTGACGCAATATAACTGTATGCAGTTTCAGTTTTAGCCAGCAAAGTTTCCAGCCAATACGGAATAATTCACAATGCGTACTTTGCTTTGCCTGCAAAGAGATACGAACTTGGAACTACGAGTCCGCTTCTGTAACCACTATGCTATTTAACAAGGGACAGTCATTCACTCAGACAGTCAGTAAGAGTCATTCGCTCTTCTTAGCCGGCTCCACTTGTGCGGTCCATCAAAAAACGCTGAAAACGTTTTCATTTACGTAACACTTGACATTACACCTGACTAGCTATGGCATAATAGTACTGTTAACTGGCAAAACTAGCTTTTTCCCAAATCTTTGTTTCCCAATATAATTGGGAATACAATTTGGGCAGCAATATTGATAGCTACATCTAAACGAGGAGCGAAAAAATTGTGTTTTAACTGAATAGTTAGCTAATTAACTAAGTCTAACAAACAAACGACTGCTACCTTCAACATGTGTTCCTATGGGGATCTCTCTAGCGCCGTCTATAGAGGCATACACACTGGAATAATTTGTTTTGTGCACGGGGAAAGTAAGCTATTTTGCGCACGGTGCTCACTGGGAAAATCTGAGGTGTTTCAAACGGGTTAAGGATGTCTGTGCATCTCGTACAGCTCGTCAGCATTGAACGTATTGGTGGATCAGATTACTATGCAATCTGTGTTTCTTAAATCGCATGCAGAAAATAGCACAATGAGTTAAATACAATAGGGTGACCACATTTTCAAACCCACAACCGGGACCCTTAAGTGTACCACACATTATTGCACGCGTGCATGTATGCGCGTATGCACGATTATTTCAGTGCTTCGCACATAACTGCACTTCTCAATACCATGTACAGCGCCACAGCAAACTAAAAATTGTTTCATCTCCAAGAATTTGCCAAATCATAGTGTCTTTTAAACAGTATATTAACAAAAGTAAACACAAAACACAAGGATTGCGCTGTAATATAACGTATTTATTGATTGTCAAATACATTTCAAAACAAAACATACAGTATTTTTCAGTCGGCCACATGGCCAACTATCCTTAAATAGCCTATGAATAACTTACATTTTTTAACTAACATCATTACAATGCAATGACACCAGTGGATCCCAACACGAGTGGACCCGTGCTCTACCTCCGTCATAAAATATTGTTTGTATTTTCACTTTTATAATGTGTTTCAGTGGGACGATTGCAATGCAATGTCAGCTATACTGTTAATTTATGGCAGGATTACCAGAACGTTGTACAAAGCGTATAAACCACCGCAAAAACATCTCAGGGGAGGCATTTACAACAGCTTGCATCCCAGCCTCACCACTCAACGCCAATGGGTCCCGATCAGTTTTATGCTGCTCTCCATACTTGTTTCACAGAATCAACATTTATAAATGTTAACTTCTCAAAAATCAAAATGTCAAAACATTCAAGTGCTATTGCACCGTGTTAATAACAAACCAAGAAAGATCCCTTTAAGAGAAATACTTGTTTGAGCTGTAGGAGACTGCTGTTTCCCAGGAGCCTTCCGTGGAACTTTGCGCAGCTATCATCAACGTTTAACACTGTAATGAGTAGTGCTTCCCGAGATGTCAGTCCCATGCGGTCCATCCAGATCTCATTCATGATGGAAATGATCTGCTCCAAAGGGGCAGTTGTGCCAGGTAAACGCATGGCCACTGACAGATTAGACCAATGTTTTTAAATGGAAATCCCCTTGTCTGGAAATGGGCAAACATCTCCGCCCAGCACTCGTGTGCTGGTTTACTGTCTTTGTTCCGCTGCGTGACCTTCTTAGTGGTGTACATGTTCACTGACGTTTTGTTGAACAGCTGGGCTTTGTCAATGTTGCTCTGTCGCAGCATTCAGGTTATATACTGTAGGGAATATTCAACCATATACCACTGAGGAACAATGTTCAACAGGTTCTAGGAAAGGACCTTTAGTTCAGTGAATGCTGCTCCCCATTTCTGCAGGTATCTGATGCAACAGTCGTAGAAGGCACAGACACCATTGTGAAACACCTCCACTTAATGTAGATCATTGAGGGTTGTTAGGAAATTCTTCATCTATAATAATAGCAAAATATCAAATAAATGAGTCAAAATGTTATTGATCGCCTCTAAAATAATAATTTAAACATAGGCTTATTGATGTCAAATTGTCAGCCATTTGCCTTTATGAACCAGTATACATTTTAAGTAAACTAAGCTCACCTTCAGTCCCTTAAAGAGTGTGGCCCTTCTCTCCACCATCTTCTCCAGTCGTAGAAGGCACAGACACCATTTTGAAACACCTCCACTTCATGTAGATCATTGAGGGTTGTCATTAAATTCTTCACCTATAATAATTGATTGTGAATTCACCACATCCAGGCCTCACACATGGTATTTGAGCAACTGCATAATTACAGTGAGGGCTTTCTCCTGGGAGCTGAAATTAGACAGTAGGGCTGGATAAAGCTTCAGCACCCTCTCAAATGCAGGTCCAAATAACAGGTTTGCTTGTGCCCAGGAGAGTGGCCTGGAGGTCAACCAGGTACAGCATTCTTTCAGCTCTTCTGTATGGACAGTGTAGATATGATAGAATCCAAAAACCTTTACAATGAAGCTCTCAATGTTGCTCGGGAGATTATCAGCTGTGGTCTGTATTGCGTCAGGCACTATGTGCGCCGCCCAGCCTACTTCAACAAGGTCATTGGTGCTGGCCTTGTTTAACATGCATAACACATTGTTTTCCCCTCTCCTCGCCTTTCCTCCAAAATTGGTGTTGGTGTTGTCAGCACAAAAGCCAACAACTTTGTCCATCAGGTTAAATGCACAGAGGCTACGGTGGACTTCATTGAAAATAACTGTTGAGGTCATACTCGGGATTGATGTGATGTCAAGGATCTTGAAGTTCACCCCCTCAGTAGATTTGATGTACCAGACCACTTTTGGAATATGCCTCATTGACTTGTGGTTTGAGGTACAAACAGCAACAGATACAAGGTTAACATCCATACTGTCTGACTTCAGCATCTCCATAGCTTGATGGGATATTACATTGCTCACAATTGCTTCGGCTTTGGTGGGAGCGCATGGAAAATGATCATCGTAGAATTTTTGAATTAGACCACATGCACAGTCCATGGATCGATAGGTCTGGTTGTTTCACCAGATGGAAGGCAAAGGTCCTTTCCTGAGCAGGCCATTTCAGATCAATGTCACCAGCATTAGCACCACTGAAGTAGCTAGCAACAGTGCTACGTCCCACCTGTAGCCACTTCTTGTTTGTCACTCTTAATCTTTTATGTCACTATTGCCACCATGTATGACTGAAACTGTAGTCTTGCAGAGATTGCAGAATGCCACATTTTTACTGCCGGCTACCACTCCAAGAAAAGGATTGGCCTTCTGGCGGTCTTTAGAAAAGACAGACTTTCTCTTTGGCATGAACGCTAACCATCAGCAGATTAACAGATTTCTGTCAGAAAGAGCCACAAGACAAGCCTCATAGCAACTGCCTTGACAATGACAGACAGATTAGTGTTGAATTCAGACGCATGGTGCATTGTTTATGTTTTCTGATTGGATTAGTGGGACAGAACATGATCAACGTCAATGTTTGTTTTTGCACATTGTCCTTGAGTATTAAGAAGGTGCTTCTAAATAACATCTGTTATTATTATTATTATTTTTATTGGGAAAACCGGGACAATATGGTAGTGAATGTTGATTTTTTTTGTGTTTTACCGATATTTGTTGGGACCGGGGACACCCAGCTTGAAACCGGGACAATCCTGGGCAAACCGGTATATTTGGTCTCCCTACCTTAAGAAAGAGGTTGTACCCTAACAAATTAGTTCTCAAAACACAAGTTTTGATTACTTGTGTTTTGACAACAAGGCCGGGTGTTTTGTGAAAGCACTTTGTGACAACTGCTGATTTAAAAAGGGCTTTGATTGATTGATTGATTTGATTGAAGAAAGGTTATATATTTTTTTTGAGGGCTTTAATGCATGAATGGAATTACAGATAAATAGATCAGAGGCTTTTTTATTATAATTAATTTGGTAAAATCACACCGCAATGCCATTATGCTAAATAATCAGATAACAAATATATTATTGGAATTGGAACAAAAGACCCTGGGCTAGTACAAAAAGACCTGGGGCTTTAGCCCCGGAAGCCCAGGCCTAACGACACCACTGATTGGAGTTGCAAAAGAACAAAATGGTGAGTGTCCTACTATAATCCAGTAAAAGTCCTGATCTAAATCCTAATAAGATACCATGACACTATTTGAAAAAAAAGTTATTTTATGTCTCTGTAATATAATTCATTTTCAATGTCAGTGTTGTAAAATATCAAACAGAAAGGTCAACACTTTTGCAACAAATTGTATATACATTATTTTAAATATAGTATCAACCCTATTTAATTATAATATCTGACCTGTCACAGTCATCCAGCTCTTTGGAGATATTCCTACTTCAGGGTATTCACACCAGTACCATCCTTGATCCGACTGTGATACTACAGGAAAAGTCATCTCTCCTGTTCGCTTACTTCCAATTAACCGTTTATCATGGTAAAAATTTGCGTTGAGTTTAGAGAGTGTTGTCTCATTTTTGCAGCGCAGGGTCACAGAATCTCCCCCCAACACGGGAAGGACAGGGCTCTCCAGGATCACAGGACCACCTGTACAACAAAGGAGCAGGCAATGGCTATATTCATGGAAGACAAGGGAAGCCAGGCTTCCCCAAAACATTTTACCCAAATAAAAAAGCATGTTCTTCAACTATCTGAATCTCTGTCAGAGAAGACATCACTAGATATGTGTAAGCCACACATTTAATGATGTCTGGATAACAGTTTTACTCCGCTATACCACTTGACTAAGGCACAGCAATTCACAGTTGGCATCCCTTTATAATAGATCTTGTATGACACTGTGTAGTACTCCATTCACAGAACAGCGCTAACTGGGTCTAACCGGAATAGAAAGTTGGAAGCCATGGTGCACAACTAGGCAAAATACCAAATGCATTTGCATATGTGAAACAGACGCCTTGCAGGAGGACCTCAACTAACAGAGTCCCTGTCAAACACAATTTTCAACATCAACAGTGAAGAGGCAACTCTGCTGGCTGTCCAATAAAAAGAAAAGATAAAGATGGGCAAAAGAACACAGACACTGGACGAAGATTGGACAAAAGTGCTATGGACAGACAAATCTTAGTTTAAGGTGTTTAAATTACAAAGAAGAACATTTGTGACAGAGTAAAAGGGACGTTGAAGATCGAAAGTTATCACATTTTGCAACGCTATGCCATACCTTCTGGGCGGTGCTTGATTGGGGCCAATGTTCCCCTACAAAAGGAAAATGACCCAAAGCACAGCTCCAAACTATACACTGACAATTCATGGAAGAAGCAGTCAGCTGACATTCTGTCTATTATATAGTGGCCAGCACAGACTCTGGATCTCAATCCAACTGAGTTCTGGTGGGAAAAGCTTGGCTGTACATGAGAAATGCTCATCATACCAATCCAACTTGTGGGAGGTGCTTCAGGAAGCATGCTCCGCAATCTCTTCAGATTACCTCAACAAATTGGCAACTAGAATGCCAGACTGCAAGGTTCTTTGACCAAAGCAAATTTTATTATTTCAATAACAAATCCTTGTTTCTAGCCTTTCCAATCACAATTTTCTATTCATTTTGTATATTTCCTATTCAACCTCATTTCATGTGTGTTTTCACGGAAATCAATGACATTTCTAGGTGACCCAATGCATTGAATAATAGAGTAAATGCTATAGGCAACAATAAAAATGTCAAATTCATTAAAAAGTAAATCAATAAAATTGATCATTTGGATCCAAATATATGGACCTCACAAGAGAGAAAGAAGCATTTTGCAGAAATACCTTAATAATTAAATGCTTAAGTCAATACTGTGAACATTTAAAAACATGCATTTCTATAGAACATACCATGAACTGTGATGTTGACTACATTGCTGTATTCTCTAGACTCAGATTCACACCAGTACTGTCCATTATCTGATGGTCCTGCAGAAAAGAAGCATAAAGATCCATTTTGTTTCCCCCAGCCTGTTCCACAACCTGAAGTCCCAGTGATGGTGTTTCTCTTCATTCTCCATCCAACAGAGCTTCCTTGAACTACACAGCTCAGAGAGACAGACTCATTTTTAAAGAACTGAGATCTGTTAGGATTGACACTCAGTGACGCTAGATGAGACAGACCTAAGAGTGGGAGGGGATAAAAAAGAATCTACAATGAAGACCCCCTCTGTAGAGAAATACATTCTAAAAAACACAAATATAACTGTCACAATATTTAAACCTTTTACATTTTTCCTGGACCGTGTAAGCGCAGCCGCCAAAGAAGACCAGGGTTTGATCCATACCACAGACCAAACAAAGTCGACTTTAGGATTTGTTCAGGATAGTCTAAAATGTTGCTGGCTACAAGCATCAGTCGCTACATTATAGTAAGCCTAAAGTCAAAATATTGTGATTGACAAACTGCACCAACAAGGTCCATTTTCGATTTACATAGTGTATTTGACTATTCAACTGTCACTGTTTTCTAAAGAAACGATCCAGCCGTGGAGTGATTGGGGTCATTGTTTTAATTAGCAGG
The DNA here is from genome assembly GCA_016801105.1 of Esox niger. Lineage (NCBI taxonomy): Eukaryota > Metazoa > Chordata > Actinopteri > Esociformes > Esocidae > Esox > Esox niger. The sequence goes on along the minus strand of JACXGJ010011906.1, from coordinate 7,683 downwards.
TACTGTATAGCTAATAGCTAGCAATCTACCATATTCTCTTAATAATTAAACAAGTTGAATTTAGTGTTGGGAACCTGATACACCTGTTACGTAGTAAAATTGTATATCGTTATATTACGATGGACGCACTTACATTGTGTAGACGATTTACAAAGTGTAGTTCATATAGCATAGTGGTTGACTAATAGAAGGGTTACATTAATTTGACATTTCACTGAACTGAAGGTCATGTCAGACCTGTTTCAAAAATAACGTAAATAGTTGTAAGATGTATTTTAAAAAATGTGTGGGATTTTTGAAACTTGCTGCTGGCATCAAATTCATACTGGGCATATATTTTTCAAGAAACATATATATTTCTCAGTTTCAACATTTGATATGTTGTCTTTGCACGCTTTTCTATTGAATATGGGGTTTACATTATTTGCAAATCATTGCATTTAGTTTTTGTCTGTAGCACTTTAACAGGATGTTGATAATTAGATTATAACTTAACTAAGAGGAAACAACTGGGTAACAACATGTTAACTAGACACCAATAGTAAGAATATATCTGCCACATTTCTATACATTGTCATGCCTCCGCCTCCGCGATCACGCAGAGGCGGGTCCTCGCGTCCCTGAGCCAGTCACACACACGCTCATCTCCCTATTACGCACCTGTTCCCAATCCGCAATTACCCACCTGTTCCCAATCACACCATCACCAACAGTATTTCCACAGTCCTCTGCCATCTCCTCCCTGCCGGATTATGGTCGATGTTCACATGCGCTACCCAGCTATCCTCGAGTCAACTTTCTGTCTGAATTCCCCGTGTACCGACTCGTTGCCCGTCCCCGATTACTCTGCCTGTACTTCTGCTGCCAGCCTGTGTGTCGACCTCCTGCCTGTCCCTGACTACTCTGCCCACCATCTGTCTGTACCTCAGTCGCCCGCCCGTGTATCGCACCACTGCCTGTCCCCGACTTCTCTGCCAGCCATCGGTCTGTGTCTCTGCCGCCTTACCCGACTCTGATCCCTCTACCTGCCACTCCCCCTCTGCCCTTCCAATCCGCGCATGGGTCCTCACCCCCGTCCCTGACATACATTCCTACCCCATGGAAAAGATCAGAGGACGCGCCGTCCTCGCGCCGTCCCCGCGATGTGGGGTGCCCATGGGCAGTGTCGGTAAGGATCCCGGTCTTCACGGACGCGTCTCTTACGGACCTACGGACCGTTGGGCGTGTACCATTGGCCGTGGTCGAGGATCCTGCTATACGCTGTGTTGCGACGTGGGCAGTGTCCTGTCGTTCCTGTAGGGTTTATTGGATCAGCAAAGAACTCCTGGCACGCCCTGGCACGCTCAAGAAGATGAGAACTAAAGGACACTTGATTGAAATCTAACTTTTTTCCTTACAATCTAAGATTTTCCTAAATGAACTGATATGGTGATTTTGTATGTATTAATGTTTGTTTCTTGCAAGACAGGTGAGAAACTCTGTACAATGACAATCCCAATATTGGACTTTGGTGTATTTGTGATGATGCTTAATGATCTACATTATGACAGCTATCATGGTATGTTAGGATAGTGAATAGTTCCCTATTATAGGTGGTCCCTGTCGAAGGTAGAGGTTTTACCTATTTTAAAGATAGAATCTTTCACAGGTCCAATAGACTTGGGGAAATGTTTCATCATGATGACATGTTTTTGCCAGATTTTCTGCTGAACACCGTTAACTCTGATAGTAGCCTGTTGATGTCAAAATGTTTCACAACCCTGAGTATCTGAGGCGGGGGAGTGATTGATGACATTGAGGTATTTTTCGAAGTGTGGTGTGTCGATTGTCTTGTTTACATTCATTTTCATTTGAGGAACAATAAAACGTCATTGGTCAGATACTCCTTTTGTTGTTTTGTCTCAGTTTGTAACATAAGTGTGTCTGAACCTTCTCTTTTTGTTAGGAATTGAATTGTACTTGTATAGGGGGAATGTAGGATCTGAGCATTAACAACTACAAAATGAACATATGTTTCATTAGAAGTGAATGTGCCTAGATATTGAGAATAACAGAAAGTTAAGATTCTCCCTGTTGGTTGCGCTCTGGTAACCACAGGAATTTTTACATTGACCATTTGGTGTGGGGTTAGTGTCTTGGCTTTGCTAGGTAAACATGCTCCTCAAGGTATTTAACAGCTTGTACCCCACATTACAGTTGAGAGAGTAGAGAGAGAGAGAGACGGAGGAGAGTCGGGAAGAGCTTGAGCCTGTAACACCATGTGCTACCAGACTTTCAATATGCTGCAATAAACATTGAATACTCTCTCCCTTGACAACCGAGTACGCGAGTTATTATTACTACCACTATACGACATAGCTGATTTCTATCAACTGTTTGACATTAACATGTCCATAAAGTAGGTCAGCAGCAGGAAACATGAAGTGCTCTAAAACTTCCAGGTAGGCGCCTGCCTTGACCTTGGACCTCAGAAAAGACCATGGACCAACACCAGCAGATGACATGGCACCTTTCACTAAATGTCTGCATTGTTAAAGATGCATCAATGGGCCACAGAAAATGGAAAACAAAACAGGAATCTTAAAGTTATATGGTGAACTTGATGCCATGCTCCAAGGAGGGACTTCCCCCAAAAAGCACTTTTGAGCCATTGCAACACACTGTGGCAGAAGGAACCACTACTACCGATCCTGCCAAAGGGAACTTTAGCAGGTTGTGTGCATACTAGCCAAAAAAGTATTTGTCTTAAGCAGAAATTGAAAGGAAACCAATTTAGTGGAAAATAAATATTTATTGATGTAGCGGGATGACGTATAGTACACTACTCAAAAGAATTAAGGGAACACGTAAATATCTTGATGAACAAAATATATTAAAGACCAAAATCTATACTGTAAATAACAAAATGAAGTAACAACGGTCAATGAAAAAAAAAATCACCAATCAATTGAGGACTGGATTGAAACTGAAAATCTAAGTAAACAATTTAAATCACAGGCTGTTCCAACTTGCATGATTTTCTTCAAGACAACCCATAATGTGACCCAGTAGTGTGTCTGGCCCCCACATACTTGTATGCACTCCCAACATCATCTAGGCATGCTCCGGATGAGACAGCGGATGGTGTCCTGGGGGATCTCCTACCAGACCTGGATCAGGGCATCAGTGAGCTCCTGGACAGTCTGTGGCGCTACTTGGCGGTGTCGGATACATCAATACATGTGATGTATTCTGTTAATTTGATTTATGTCTGGGGAAGATGAGGGCCAGTCAATGACGTCAATGCCTTTGTCATCCAGGAACTGTCTACTCACTGGCCACATGAGGCCAGGCATTGTTCCAGTACCAGGAGGAACCCAGGGCCCACTGCACAAGCATAAGCTCTGACGATGGGTCTGAGGATTTCATTATGGTACCTAACAGCAGTCAGGGTACCGTTGGTTAGCAGGTGGAGGTCTGTGCGACCCTCCAAGGATATGCCTCCCCAGACCATCACTACTGGATGATGATATGCTGGATGATGTTGCTGGCAGCATAATGTTCACAATGGAATCTCTAGACTCTTTCAAGTCTGTCATGTGTTCAGTGTGAATATGCTCTCATCTGTGAGAGCCAATGCCTGACCTGCCAATTCTGTTGATCTCTGGCGAATGCTAATCAAGATGCACAGTGCTGGGCTGTGAACACAGGTCCCACTAGAGGACGTCGGGCCCTCATGCCACCCTCATTGAGTCTGTTTCTGACAGTTTGGTCAGAAACATGCCCACCAGTAGCATGCAGAAGGTAATTCTGTAGGGCTGTGGTAGTGATCTTCCTGTTCCTCCTCGTCTCAAAGGAGCAGGTACCTTCTACGGCCCTGTCCAGCTCAACTCGTGTAACGGCCCGTCTCCTGCTATCTCCTCTGTGCTCTTGAGACAGTACTGCGAGACACAGCAAACCTTGTGACGGCACATATGGATGTGTCAATATCTGTACTTGTGATGAAGAATTATCATTGGGCAACTTAGAGGTCTTAATAGGTCCAAAAAGTTTGATCTGTTCCATAATTAACCAGCTTCTTTCCCACCTGACCCAATTTGCATAAATAAAATACAAACAAATGTTAGACCCATTCGGAATCGATCCGAAGAAAAACATCCATTCCGGAAAGTACCATCGAAAAAATGAAAAACAGACCCATGCTGGTCTGGATACGAAAGATCTGTTCAGTACCAACCGTAGAAAATGAAAAAAGCCAAGAAATTGTGCCATCAATAGCAACAATATTATTGGCACAAGTATCTCATTGTATTAAAGGAACTAAAACAAATGACATTACCTACAAGTACAAAATATTTTATTTGTTTTAGGCAATTGAATAAATACAAATAATGTGCTCTGTGGGCCCAACTCTGCTCCGGCCAAAATGTAGTGGAGACAATGTGTTCACATAGGTCATTGTGTATCATATTGGAGACAATGAAGTCCCACTATTGCAAAATTAATTAATAACTGAGAAATTTCACATCTAAGTTCATTCAAACATTAATAGATTTAAAATAGAAATAAGCTACAATAGGAGTATCGATATGTAAAACTAAACATGTACAGTATGTGGTACCTTCACAGATTTAACAGTAAGACATTGAGGAGCGGTTTCCAGGACAGGGATAAAGCCTAGTTCTAGATTATAAATAACTGTCAATGAAGAATCTCCAATGAAATATTTTTCTATTTATTTATGATCAATCTGCTGTTTTTATGCTCAGTCCATTGTTCTTTGTTTCAATTATCTATTTATTTTGTATAAATAAATAGATGTGTGTTTGTTGCAAACTTGGCAATAAAACTTATTCTGAATTCTGATTCTGAAGGGCATCCTGAGATGATGCTCTTTCGCAATGCTTTGTTGCAGGAGGATGAGCTCTTTAGCACTACGGTCACTGAGGCCTTGGAGCGCCAAAAGAAGGACCGGGAGGAGCGTAACCAGCTGGGTCCCCTTTTGTCGGTTCCAGCTTCTTTTTCAGCGTCCGATGCTACCTCTGAGGCTTCAGGTTCACGGAGACCTGGGGGTCAGCTGTGTTGACGTCATCAACATCGCCATGTCAGGTCTACAGGTGCATCAGAACTGGATGAGGCTAGACCAGTGCAGCATGAGGGGAGGGAGCCTGACCCCCCCTCGGACGCTTCCGCACCCTGTGTGCGTTTGGTGGGGAGCTCCTGTGTTGATAAATAAAGCTATGTGTGTACCTCATTTATCAGTGAGTGAGCCTTCATTGCAGATGACTCTGTCATGTTCAGGTAGGTTTGATGAGCGGTCTCCAACCCCATGAGTCTGTGGCTCCCCCTGCTGCCGCCGCCAGGGTGGCTGGTGGTGTGGGATCCCGGGCAGGGTTCTGTTGGGCGAGGTGGACTTTTCCACTCACCCCACTGAGGTATCAGGCCTGTTGTACTCAATGGTTCCACCTGCTGGAGCCTCTATCTCCATTGTTACGGCTGTAACCAATAGGGAGATGGACAGCTTGGCCCAGGCAGGGAGGCTGTTCACAGACGGCCCCCTACGGTGGTCGGGGCTTCGGAAGTGCACAGTCAATGGCTGGCCACAGCTCTCCAGGTGCGCGTGTGACTGCTCTCTGTGTTCTACTCAGAGTGGCGTCGTCTGTGCACGCTGCCGGGCTGGTTGGACAAGACACTAAGAAAGGGTTATTTTTTCTGTCAGTATTGATTTTAACGACTCTTACTTCCATGTCCCAATCCTATCGCGCCAGAGGAAGTTCCTGCACGCCAGAGGAAGTCCCTTTCAGGGCCAGTAGACGCGATTCCGTTTGGATACGCTTTGGCGCCCCACATTTTCACCAAGTGTGTGTAGGTGTTGGGACCGCTGAGGTGTCATAGAGTCATCGCTTGTGTTTCGCAGTGAACTGGGAAAAGAGCGCTCCTCAGCCCAGTCAACTAGTGGTGTTCCTGTGGCTCTCTGGGTGTGGACCGCGCATACTGGTGGGACCGACACAGTCTGCTACGTGGGGTTCCCATGGGCAGAGTGTCGGTTTGGGTCCCGGTCTTTATGGACGTGTCTCTGACGGGCTGGGGCGGGAAATGCCAGTCATACTCTATAGGAAAAGTGTGGTCTCCATCGGAGCGCCACATCAACCGGCTGGAGTTGGACACAATCAGGTCTGTGCTGCTGCATTTTTGCGCCAACGTGTTGGTGTGGTCAGACAATGGCATGGCGGTTGCGTACCTGAAAAGGCAGAGCGGAGTCAGGTCTCTACCCCTCCAACTGTTGGCAGTGCAGAATGGGGAATGGGCGCAGGTGCACCTCATGTCTCTAAGGGCTCCTTACATTCCCAGAGAGCTCAATGTGGGCACAGACTTGTCTTGGGGAGGTCCCTGGGACGACGAGTGGCGTCTTCATCCTGACATTGTGGTTGAGGTTTGGATAAGTTTCGGGAAGTTACAGGTGGATCAGTCCTTGTCCCGGAAGGACGCGCACTGCCTTCTGTGGTTTTCTCTTAGTGCACAGGATAGGCCATTGTTGTGTGTGGATGTGTCGGCTCACTAGTCATGTGTCGGCTCACTAGTCATGTGTCGGCTCACTATTCTGCACTACACTTTTCGCCCTCTCCTGTGTATCCTCCCAGTCATGTTATGGGTGTGGACCGAGGGGCTGTAGCTCATCCTGATCGCCCCTTTTAGCCCAGATGCCCTGTGGTTTGCAGAGGTGGTTCAGATGGCGATGGGAACGTCATGGCTGATCCCTTACCGCCACGGGGGGTCGACACAGGCAAATGGCTCGACCGGGGCATTCCCTGTGTTGGGTCAGCCATTACGGGCCTGGCTCCTGAGAGGGCCAGGCTGCTGCGGCGAGGACTGACTGAGGAGCTTGTCGCAACCATTCAGGGTTTGAGGGTGGCCTCCTTGTCGACTAGCTATGCTGGCCTTTTGAGGATCTTTGCCTGCTGTTGCGAGGACACGGGGTTGACCTCCTTTGTTGTGACGTGGGAAGTGTCCTGTCGTTCTGCAAAGTCTGCTTGATCAGCAAAGTTCCGCTGGCATGCTCAATGTGTACATGTGTGCGATCTCGGCAGAGTTCCCCTGTCTGTATTTAGTCATCCCTCGGTGAAACGTTTTCTGTCCGGGTCCTGCCGTCTCCGGCGGGTGGCTTGGCAGGCGTTGCCACAGTGGGATTTGGCTTTGGTTCTGGAGGCGTTGTGCCGCGTGCAATACAAACCTATTGATCAGATATCATTGAGGCTGTCCCTTAAGACAGCATTCTTGTTGGCACTGACATCTGCTAAGCGGGTGAGTGATCTTTGTGTGCCATCAACGGCGATGGCAGCAGAGCGGTCTTGTTCCCTAACCCGGCCTTTCTGCCTAAGGTGATCATGTTGTTTTGTTCAATGAAGATGGTATTGTAGGCGTTTTCACCCCTTCCCTATACAGGAGGCAAGGGAGGAGAGGTTGCATAGTCTGCCCGGTGCGTGCCTTGGCACAGTACGTGCAGTGCACGGCTGTGATGCGGACCGCACATGCTCCAGAGCAGAGCAACAATGTCCAGTCCTGAATGTTTAGAGTATCAAACTAGCTAGTGAGTTCAGAGAAAAGTTTCTGGCTGTGTCTGTACATGCATATGTTTGTAAGTGGCTGTCACATTGATGAAAAGGTAGCCATTGTCAATCTGTCACGTCCCCGCCTCGCTCCTGA
>JACXGJ010011905.1:0-18926 GCA_016801105.1 Esox niger | reverse complement strand
CATCCCTGCACCAGTCGCTCTGTGCCCCCTAGTTCGACCCACGCTCCATCCATCCCGGAATGACTAATGGCAGTTGCTTCACAGTGGTAACCACACTCTGTTTTATGAAGGCCACACATGATCAAGTCAAACTGAACCTAGAGGGGGAGAATAACAGGGAGGAGAGATTGTGTGTGTGTGTGTGTGTGTGTGTGTGTGTTTGTGTGTGTGTGTGTGTGTGTGTGTGTTTGTGTCTATGTGTCTGTGTGTCCGTGAGTCTACTCACTGTATGTCCTGTTTTTCTGTGCCTTTGTCATATAAAAGAAATGTGTCAATTTACTTGACATACGTTGCATGACATTGTGTTATTGCTTGTAAGCTTTTGTGACACACTCACAAACACACACAAACACACACGTGTCTGAAGGTGCTGACTGATATCCTACCTTTGTGAGTCCTAATGAGCATACTCTCAAGATTCCTTGTGTAAGTGTGTGAGTGTGTGAGTGCATGAGTGCGTGCATGCGTGTGTTTTATGTGTGAATCTCTGCTCTACCCGCTTCAAACACTTCCTTTAATCCCACCCTCTACTTTCATTTATTTATTTATTCAAAATGTTGCTGTCTTAAATCTCATCATGCACACCGTCTCATTTTCAAGAGAACATGCATCAAAGTGTCCCATTCCTTTTTTTCGCCACTCTGTTAAGGCGATTTTTCTAGGACTTCTATGAGAATGGCAATGAAATGTTGTGTTTGTGGATTAGATATGAGCTTGTCCTGAAACATTTTGTTTGTGGATTAGATAAGAGCTGGTACTGAAACAATGCTGTGCAAAAGGGCAAAATGTCCTTACCAAGACTAAATCAACTATTAAAAAAAGCCCTAACCAAATTCAAACCTAAACCGGCCTCAATTAGAATCCAATCCCAAATGGCTTTCTAAAAAAAAGATAGGTCCGGAAATAATTGGACACTGACACAGTTTTCATCATTTTTGCTCTGTCCACCAAATATAATAGATTTGAAATGAAACAACTGAAATGCAATTGAAGTGCAGACTTTCAGCTTTAATTCAAGGGGTTGAACAAAAATATTGTATTAAAGGTTTAGGAACTGCAACCATTTCCATACACAGTCCTCTCATTTCAGAGGCTCAAATGTAATCTGAAAAAATTTACACAAACATAAATAAAATGTTAATTTTTTGTACTTTGTAAGTCTGGAACGCATGGACATCACTAAACGTTAGGTTTCCTTCTTTGTGATTCTTTGCTAGGCCTTTAATTGCAGCTGTCTTAACTTGTGGTTTGTTCATTGGTCTTTTTGCCTCAAATTTTGTCTTTAGCAAGTGAAATCCATGCCCAATCGGGTTGAGATCAGGTGATTGACTCAGCCAATGCAGAATATTCCACTTCTTTGCATGGGTTGCTTTTGCAGTATGTTTTAAGTCCATCTGTAAAGTGAAGCACTGTCCAATCAACTTAACTGAATTTGGCTGAATCTGAGCAGACAATATATACCTATACACTTCAGGCACATTATCAGTAAACACTAGTGACCCAGAGCTATTGGAAGCCATGCATGCCCATGCCATCACACAGCCTCCACCATGTTTTACCGATGATGTGATATGTTTTTGATCATGAGCCTTTCTATTCTTGAGGCTTTTGAATGATTTGCGCCTTGTGGTGAACCCTCTGTATTTGCTCTTGTGAAGTATTTTCTTTATGGTAGACTTGGATAATTATATGCCTACCTCCTGGAGAGTGTTCTTCACTAGGCTGGATGTTGTGAAGGGGTTTTTCTTCAGCATGGAAAGGATCCTACGATCATCCACCACTGCTGTCTTCTGTGGACATTAAGGCCTTTCTGTGTTGCTGGGCTCACCAGTCTGTTCTTTTTTTCTCAGAATGTACCACACTGTAGATTTGGTCACTCCTGATGTTAATGCTATCCCTCTGTTGGATTTAAAACTTTTTTTGCAGCGTAAGGGTGGCCTGTTTCACTTGAATCAAGAGCTCATTTGACCACATATTGTGGGTTCACAGAAACAGCTTCCAAATGCAAATGCCACACCTGTTCATCGAATGAATAGCCCAAACCTGTCCTTGAAACAGCTTTTGAGTAAATTGAATTAAAGAGCTGTAAATCCTAAACCCTTTCTCCAATTTGGATGTGAATAACCTCAAATTAAAACTGAGACTGCACTTTTAGCCCACAGTCATTATTGAACTGTAATTTGAATATATTTTGGTATACAGCCTAAATAATGTATCTTGTGTCACTGTCCAGTTATTTCCAGACCTAAGTGTATGATAAGGTTTTGGGTTATAGGAAATTACTTGATCCTACACACAATCTCTAACTCTGTTTCCCTTTTCTGTTAATCTCTTGTAACTCTCTTTTTAGCTATCGGCATGTTTACATTATGATACTTTTTCCCAGACAAATAAAAAATGTGAGATGCTAGAATATTTTGTTATGTGAATTAGAGGATCTCAATAGATTGAGACACCACTTTCTGAGATTGTGTGCGCCCCATTTTCAATAGAGACTCCCCAGGGTTTTGCCAGTGTGAAGACAGTTCTGTTGAAAATGTACCAAGTTTCTGTGCAGTGTTCATGCATATTCCTTGATTTTCCTGCAATCTCAAACATGTGAGTGTAAATTTGAACGTTATGTAAATTTGAAGCTAGTATATCTAGCGTTTTTATAACCTCCAAATGTGAACAAGCCCTAACACTCTCCTCTAACTTATAACGTTTCCTCTATCTCTCTGTGTCGTCTATCTCCTTTAACTCTATCTCCCATCTGTATCTCCCGCTAATTCCATCTCTATCAAACACTCTTTCTCTAAATGTCTCTCGTCTCTTCTTTATCTCGGTCTGCTTACATTGGTCCTTCCATCGGCATTTTCCTCACATACCTCCTCTTTTTCTTTTCTGACACACCACAGGATCTCCGCCGACTCGCACTCTCCGAAGTTGCAGATCCGGAGCCACAGTTACCTGCGGGCGGTGAGTGAGGTTTCCATCAATAGAAGCCTGGACAGCTTGGACCCGGCAGGGCTGCTCGCCTCGCCCAAATTCCGCTCACGAAACGAGAGTTACATGAGAGCCATGAGCACCATCAGTCAGGTTGGTGCCCCTGAGGGTGTAGCTCCATCCCCAACTCCCTCCTCCAGCTGATCACCTGATCTGTCATTTCTTGCATCAAACGGCCGTGCAGAGGGGAGGAAAAAAATCCCAACCAACACAAAAATCGACCATTCAAAAGCCCAAATCAACTACAAACCAATCCCGATCTGGCCCCGAATCCAAACCAAACAGACACAATTCAGTCACCACTCTCTCTGAGTGTCCTAATTAAACCAAGCGATCTCCAAATAGACTGGTTGTTTTCTTGCAGGCCTTGTGATCAAAGTCAGATTCGCTGCTCTAATTAAACTTCCTCTGCCCCCTCCCCTCGTCTTATCTGTCTGATAATTCCTCCTCTCTACACATACATGAAGAAATTCTCCAATTAAGCGTTCTCATTAGAGTGGTAACACAATGGCGTTCATTTTCAGCAGCTAGGATGCGCACATGGTCTACAGCGCAAAAACGTGTTAAGGGAGGGACAGATCATTACGGCTGGAGTGCTACAGAATATATGGCAACCATGTTTTAGATACCGATCCATTCACTATCAGTCAGTTTGAGTCAATTTGAACCCAGAATTTACAACCCCAGCCAGCCCAGCTGATTCACATAACTTTAGTCTGTATAACAGAATACAACCCACCTAACATGTAGCTTCCTGCAAACATACGATACATACATGGCTTCCTGCTAACATACAATACATGCGGACCATGTAACTGGCTGCTAACATGAGATACATCCGGCCCACATAGCTTTCTGCTAAAATAAGACACAAAAAGGCCCACATAGCTTCCTGCTAACATATAACACAAAAAGGCCCACATAGCTTCCTGCTAACATATAACACAAAAAGGCCCACATTGCTTCCTGCTAACAATTGATACATACGGCCCACATAGCTTCCTGCTAACATAACATACATAAGTCCCACATAGCTTCCTGCTAGCATACAATGCAAGAGTGCAACTTCATTCTAACCAAAAGGACAGAACCAAAAATCTGATTTCAGGAAATGAAGGTATGAACTGTTACTGTTATTGTTCTACCCTCATGAGGTTAAATGAAAGTTTCTCCATAGTCATCGCTTCTATTTAATAATCATGTAACTTAGTCAGGTAATTGATGCTAATAGCCTTAACAGAATAAACAATATAGTCATGAGGTCCAGGAATCTATTGGTCCTTCCCATTTTAGTTGTATCTCGCATTGTACACACATCTCACAATGAAGCATATGAACTACTAGCTAGCCTGCCCATTCCGCAGCATGCATCCCTTTCTGCATTGATCTAATTAACTCAAGTGAGCTAAATGTAAAAGTAACAATGCTGAGAAAAAATAGCAATATAATCCCAAACAGTGTTTCGGTTCGTAGCGGTTCATAACTTTATAGTGCTGGACTAAAACAATCGGCAGACTGTTTCCAACTCCCTGATTCTAACTGCCCAACTTTGAAAACCAGCATAACTTTTGTCTCATGACAAAATAAGGCTTCACGAGCACTGTTTAAAAAACAATTACTGCCTTGTTCACCGGCACGCTTTATAAAGTTGGCCTTCTGCATCCGCTCATGCATCTTTGTGCTAAGCAGCTGAGCAAACAGATGGATCTGGAGGAGAGGTTCCTCTGAGGCGTGTGATGGAGTGAGCTGTGGCCTCGCCTTCACCCGTCTGAAGTGACTGGAGGAGGGGGGGACCTCGGGTTGTATCTCCGGCAGTCTCCTACGGGAACTCTGGGGCCTACAGAACCCTCTGGCAATCCAAACCTCTCGAGATGAAGCGAAGCACACGTGCCTGTGCCTGCCGTGCGCACGCTGACCCCTCCCAGCGTGCACACACACACACACGTGACGACAGCATGTAAGACAGCCCAGAGAAACAAACCTTCACTCGTGCACAGTAACATTTCCGAATAGCCCAGCCAGCCTGCAGCGTACAGGAGGACAACAGAAAATAGTTCAGGCTTTCCTAAGTATGGATGTGTTTGCATGTGTGTGCATGTGTATGCTGGTGTGAATGTGTATTTGTGACCTGCAGAACGCACGTCCTTCACCCTGCGGTCCCCAGATTTCCTCATCGGCATTCCGGAGGAGCATCGCTGCTGTCATATAGACAACAGCCGGCCCGATGGACCAGCGGAGTCATCTGGATGTCCAGCTCACGCCTCACCAAGCGGATCCCAGAAGAAGGAAGGTCAGCCAGTCTCCGACGGGCAAAAGAAACGCTTCAAGGACAAATGAAAAAACAACAACAAACCAAACACAGTTCTTTGTCATATCAAACAGGAAGGGCAGGTAGCGTAACGTTTAGTGCTTCTGACCAGCGTCGTAAAGGTTGCTACTGTAGAATGAATCTCTAAGCCAGCAGGGTGAAGAATCTATCATTCTGTCCAGTAAATCCTCACTTCTCCCCATGTCGTTGTGGTTAATCAGTCATGCCTGATGCAAGAAGGGTGAAAAACAAACACCTTAAGGACAAAGCATCTGGTAAAAAAAGCATTGAAACGGGTGTTGAATATTGAACACCTTCCTTCAAAGAAGCAACTGGCAACTGTGCGAAAGGAGGCCTAACAGCAGAAATGCCTGCATGCCATTCAAAACCACGACCGCTGTTCAACTGTGCCCACAATTCCCAGATCCAGAGACACCCAAAAGGACCCCAAATAGAGGACTCTGTGGAGGCACATCATATTACACCTCAGCAGTCACGGATAATTGCGTGTGGTTGATTGTGTGTGTGTGTTTGTGTCTGTGTGTGCGTATTGTGGTATGAGTGCGTATTGTGGTATGAGTCACTGAGAGAGTGTGTCATGGAGAGTGTGTGCACGTGGACACACAGACCTTTCAACTGAATGCACAGAGCACTTACTTCTCAAAGTTCTTTGATAGCCCTATTCCCAACTATCATGTTATGTATCGACCATACCAGCTCACTCCATGTCTATTGCGGTGTATATACAGCTCTGGAAGCAAGAAACCATGCAAGTCTAGTTCAGCCGGCCTGCTTGTTAACCTCCTGAGATCAGAACCCAAATGAATGTCAGTGTGTCTAAACACTGTGCCACCAAGCAACACATTTGCTGCAGGTCGGTATAGCTTCTAGACATTATATAATTATGACAAACATTAACATCACATCATTAATTAATTAGGACACACATTAACATCATAATGAAGTTATGTCTATCCTGAACAAATCCTAAGACATCATTCAAAAATCCACCACAAAAAGTCGTAATATAACAGTGAACTGTTTAATTTTAGGCTTCTGTATAACGTAGCTACTGAAGATTGTAGCCAGCAAAGTTTTTGTTTATCTTGAACAAATCATTTTTTTCCACTGTCCTTTTTAACAGCTAATTAGCCATTTGTGAAAGACATCGATATAGTAACTATCAATATGGGTGACAATATATTGAGACTAGATTGTTAACTATATTGCCTTATAAATTTCAATGATGGCTTCTATTGTGATAAGGATCATCTGAGCGCTGCCAGCATAATATCCTGCTGCTAAAATAACGCTAATGATGGCTCGAATGGACATCACAAGCTGATGAACGATAACTGACTTTTTCATCAAGTGGAAAGAGCGTCGATTAGCCAACGAAGTGTTAGTCTATCCTGAACTATTACGTTGCTACTGAAGGTTGTCGCTAGCAAAGCTTTTGTATGTCCTGAACAAATCCTGAGGCATAGTATGTTTTAGCAGTGGCGAGATACGAACGAGGGACCTGTTGTTTTGTAATCCGCCTCTCAACACTAAACTATTTAACAAGGGGTAGTCAGTCAGGCACTCACTCAGTCAGTAAGAGAAATTCACTCTTCTAGGCCGGCTCCGCTTACACGGTCCAGCAGAAATTAAGAGACCACTGCAAAATTATCTGTTTCTCTGGTTTCACTATTCATAGGTATGTGTTTGAGTAAAATGGTCTCTTATTTTTTTCCAGAGCTGTATATCTACCACTTATTCTGCAGACCCTCACCACCGACGTGTTTTTCAATGCCCCAAGTTAGTGTCTTCCTTCACATCCTGCCAAACCACCAGTCTCTTTTCTCCTTCACACAGGTCTGATAGACTAGAAGAACCATTCACCCTTGATCTGCGTCTTTTGGCTAGGCTATTGGTTTGAGTGTCTGACCAGTATCTGAAACGTTGCTCGAACATTTCCCAGAGCTAGCAAGTTGGAAGATCTGCAATTCTGTCGCTGCGCAGGGCAGTTTATCTTTATTGCATCCAGATCATTGCTGTCAATTCTTAGCTGGGGAAATTAGCGTGAATAAAAAGATACAAATGAAACCTTTTGGTTTCTAGGTTGCTTGTAGAAGGGTAGTATGAAAAACGGCTGGATTCCAGTTCCGTCACTATACTATCTTTCTGTTTGCTTTTGAACCTTAATGTCCAATGTTTTTCACAAGTTCTTAGTCTTCTCTCCAGTGTACTGCCAACACGCTACTATGGCACTGCACTTTCACTGCACAACTTTCCTCTCCACTGCACTGCACTGCATGGTTCTCATCTGGAATCATTAGTAAATGTCTCTGTGTCTTTCCTGAGTCCTCGAAATTACTGCAAACCTTTGACCCTTCTCTATGTTGCTAAACAATAAAAAGTGTGCAAGGGTGTTTCCTGCTTGCCATCCCCCATAACCTGGGCTGATCGGTGTGTGCGCGCGTGCACCTGACGACCATTTGCAGGTGAGCGAGGTGGAGGTGAACGGCCAGATCGAGGCCGTGTGCGAGTCGGTCTTCAGCGAGATGGAGTCTCAGGCGGTGGATGCCCTGGACCTCCCCATGTCCAGCTGCTTCCGGATGCGCAGTCACAGCTACGTCCGTGCCATCGAGAAGGGGTGCTCCCAAGATGACGACGAGGGGGGCGTTGCGGTGGTGGGCGTTGACCTGAGGGCTATCTCACCCCCTCGGAACACCACGACCGTCAGGACCATCCAGAGCAGCACAGGTGACCGCACGCACTGCGCTTTCATACGTGCACACATGCAGACTTAGAACATGCCTTTCATAACAACACCATTTTTACAGCAACGTGGTTTGATAAATATTAGATGGGTTCTATGTCTATATTCTCTGGGTCTACCTTTAAGAGCCTGTTCCAGCTCAGAGGCTTGTGTGGGGTTGCCTGGACGGTTGTCTGGGGTTGCCTGGACGGTTGTCTGGGGTTGCCTGGACGGTTGTCTGGGGTTGCCTGGACGGTTGTCTGGGGTTGCCTGGACGGTTGTCTGGGGTTGCCTGGACGGTTGTCTGGGGTTGCCCGGACAGTTGTCTGGGGTTGCCTGGACGGTTGTCTGGGGTTGCCTGGACAGATGTCGGGGGTTGCCTGGACGGTTGTCTGCGGTTGCCTGGACGGATGTCTGGGATTGCCTGGACGGTTGTCTGGGGTTGCTCGAACGGTTGTCTGGGGTTGCTCGAACGGATGTGTGGGATTGCCTGGACGGTTGTGTGGGGTTGCCTGGACGGTTGTGTGGGGTTGCCTGGACGGTTGTGTGGGGTTGCCTGGACGGTTGTGTGGGGTTGCCTGGACGGTTGTGTGGGGTTGCCTGGACGGTGGTGTGGGGTTGCCTGGACGGTTGTGTGGGGTTGTCAGCTATTTGTCTGGTAAAGCGTTGAACTGGAACATAAGTGTCGCTTGCAGGATTGATGCGGTGGGATTTTGTCACTGTAAGTCCCCTTATCTATCTCTTTCTCTCTGAATAAACCCAGCATCCAATCTAACTTATGCTGGGTGACTCATAGCCGGAGTGCATGGTATTCTTTCCATTCCGCTCAGCGCTCTTTTGGTACCCCCCCGTTTAATTATCACGATTAAAAGGCAGTTCTTTCGCTCGGACTAGGTTACAGTCAGCAAATTTTAATAATTTTGGCGCAAATTGGAAACATCTCATTCAGCCAAGTTGACCTTTTCAACTCTTATGACCTCTGGCTACGTATAGTGTGTACATGATTTCTACATTTAGATTTTTTTCCAGCATATGCACTGTTGGTAAGGTAAAGACTGTAGGATGCTGACTAAGAAAGGATACATGTTTTGTAATTGGGGGAGCCAAATGCTCCCATTGAGACCCACAACATGAATTTGTCCTTTTTGACACCGGTCAGGGCCATTTAAACCATAGCAGAAAATGTATTGTTTAAATCATTTAATAGAACTCGTAAAGAATCTCATATATTTACCTGGTGTGGTGCTACAAACGTCTGTAAATCCCCATAAGAGCACTGCCTTTTTCAACGGTCAAGGCTTGTGCCACAAATAGAATGAGACACATAAAATGAAACTACAATTCCACTGAAGTCATCAGATTTCCTGTCTGATTCTATCTTCATATTGCATCAGTATAACACACAATTGTCTGCTGGCCACTTCAAACCAGATACTGTTAGGCAAGAAGCTTGCTGTGCTAAAATTGCCAAATGCATTTTCATGAAATCCCAAAATCACCAGAGCAATTGGCCCATCTTAAGCAGTTTGTACACAAGGTTATCTGGAAGGAGGTAAATCTGCTCTGCTTTCCAGTAGCTTTCCAGTAGCCATACACTTTTCTTACATAACAAGGTTTGCACTTTTGATGACTTGCCCCACATTGCATTCTCGAACATGACCATAGCGCGTGAGGTCCTGCAGCATGGGCAATGTCTGCTGATAGTGCCAAGATTTAAGATTTCAAAAAGACAAGCGCTTTAGCTCTCAAATTATGTTGCGTTCTATTTTTTGACAGAACACCACAGAGTGGCCATTTTAATTTCTGCTCTGTTGGTTCCCTCTGAGTTTTCTACCCTAGGCAACAAAGAAACAGAGAAAAACGATTCATTTCACCCTCTGTTCTATCAAAGCCAGTGGAATAGAGTAAGACGTAAGGTCATCCAGAGATTCGCCGCAGTCGTTTTTATTTAAATCATTTACAAATTACCAGCCGGCGAAGGCGGATGGAAGCATTTGATGTTTGGGTTTCTTGTTTGGTTAATATTGTTCTCTCTGAGGAGAGGTTCCTGTTTGAGGGTGGTTGCTTCCCAAATCGGTACCTAACTCCCTACCTAGTGCTCTACTTTTAACCTATGAGAACGGTGCACCTTATATAACTCTACAGAGGACAAGGAAACAAGGAGGAATTGAGAATAATGGACATCATTCATCCCCTGTTCTACATGCACGCACACTGCTTCTAGTGGGCTGAGCTAGACGTCTGGTCCAGAACAAGGAGACGGATAAAACATTACACATAATCACATATACATATATACACACACATGCACACAGTGAACTCCAACACCTATTTGGATAGTGACATTTTGAAAAAGAACATTTGGTGTGTATTCCAGCACTTTGAAACAATACAATGACTGGGGAGTCAAAATGCAGACCATCAAGATGAGACTGGTTACTGCATTTCCTTTTAAACCCTTATTTTACCAGGTCAGTTGACTAAGAATGCATTGTATTCAGGGATAAGTGCCTTGCTCAGGAACAGAAGGGCAGATTACATTTTTATGCCTTTCAGTTACTAGTCAGAAATGGTAACAACCGTACATGTTAAATTGTACTTGATGGTTTCTGTGATTGGATGGACATTTTAGAGCGATTCATGGTGTAGACTTACAGTACAGTAATGATTGGCTGGGATCTGGTGAGGGCTGTTTGTTCATAGGAACAAAGCTGTTGGCCATTTTATTCAAACCAACCGGATATTTTTTTGATTTCCTATGTTTTTCATATTTTCTCATACTCCCAAACCTACATCCCCAAACATCAAGCTGTTGCTGACAGAACTACAGGAGACCAATAAAATGTTTTAACCTGGGACACCCCATGATTTTGACTCACTCCAGGGGATCTCAGGTGAACACATCTCCATCTAGATATAGAAAGAGAATCCTGAGTCAGACAGAGAGTGAGGTTGAAGTGTCTGTAATCTCATTATTAAAAAGACAGCCCAGTGGGTGATTGGCAATTGGCATAGATTACTGTCACCCCGCTGGCACTTATTATGGAAATGATTACACCCTAACTTCTCATGTCCTAAGTCCTCGCTCACGTTAGAGGAACCGCCCTGTTTACAGAATTATGAATTATGAACAATAAATTGTTTAGAGAGAGTCGAGTGGCCTAGTGGTTAGAACAGTGTTCTGTATTGCATGGTGTTTTATTGACTAGAGTGGCCCTTGAGAAAGACTGTTAACAATAATTGCTCCTATAATTGGCACTGAATAGGAGCGTCTGCTACACTGCAAAAATGTAATGACTAAAAAGCAGCTTTTCAGTGGAGGAAGGGTGTGTGCGGCCACTCAACAACAGAATGGTCATAAGAAATGTGAATGTGAGTGGACCACTGATTGGCTAGCTCATCCTTCTCTACAGGCTGCTTATTGGCCAGATTAAACTCCTTAGGGAGATGAGGTCATCCTCCTGAGCAGTTGTCAAATGTGTGAACAGTAATGTTGCCGTCGGCAATATTGAATTGCTTCTTACGAGGTTTAAACGCTTGCTGTAGGCAAACTTTCTAGAAAATGTTCAGATAAGGTTAACCTAGTTTTGGGGAAACAGGGTTGCTACAAAACGTTGTTTAAAGCTAATAAATAAAGACATGGTTGACAGGAAATATTTGTATTTATTTCAATGCAAGGAGTCTGTATTTTACCAAAATGCTGAAAGTCAGTTGGAACAGCAGCAACCTAGTTGATATCACTGGTTGATATCCCCCTAACCCTGTTTATACTGTGGTGCCTTACTTCAGAGTCCCATGGGCCCTGGAGGGTATTCAACAGGGTGATATTTGGGATCCAGAGGTGTCCAGCTCTGTATCACTCACAGGGCTCAGGTTGGCTTAGCAATGTCATTCTGTTGATTTGCAGGATTCGGTAAGACGGCCTTTCTCACTCGTTCGCCCTTTCAGATAGAATGACACAGAAGGAAAAGACAATTTTCACACTCTCTCTCTCAGTATTTCTGTCATTCCATGTGCTGTGGGTTTATGTTCTTTTTGGAAGGATATGGAAGAGGACTCCAGCGGCCTCTTTGCAGTATCACTTCTTACAGTACTTAGCAGTTTTGACCACAACACATAGTTCTTTTCATAACAGCAACACAACTTTATATATATATTTTGCAGGGAAATCAAGCTTAGATCTATGTTACTTTTGCAGTTGTACCCAGTATTACAGCAAAAAAGAGAGAAAACATATAGTAATACACAAAATATTAAATAAAGAAACGTTTTTAAAAAATCTATAAAAAAGGTCATTTATATTTCCTAATGTGCACCAGAACATCAGGTTTGAGTCACATTGCAAGTCTTTCTATGAGTGGGGTGCCTAATGACCAAAAGCAGTAACTCTGCATATGCCTCCGGTGTCTCAAAGACCTGACAGTCTCGACAGCACTTTCAATAACTGCAGGTTGTCCAATTTATTTGAGGTAAGATAATATGGACATTTGTGCAGTACAATCTCGTTTATAAACATTATACAATATCTGGCCCAAACCAACACCCAAAGTAGCATAGCCCTCAAGTTATGGAAGATATCATTAGTGATTGATATGACTGATCTAGGGTAAATGTAAATCAATCCATAATGTTTTGTTGCAACAATAGCTTAAGATGCCCAAAGTACCCCAGAAAGTACATGATAAAGGCATGAGAAGCTGAACAGAAGCTACTGCATTTTGGAAACTGAACTCTAATTAGGGTAAAGCTATTCTGGGACATGATCATCAACACATCAGCCTTGTTTGGTATAGAGCTCTGGGGGGAGGCAGGGAAATCAACATAACTAACCCATCTCAAATGTGTAGAAGGTTTTCTTGACAAAAGTCCATGATTGTAAACATATTGTAAACTAATAGACTGCTTTGATCATCAAGTCATTTATACATGTAGTGACCTCCAGAATTATTGGCATCCTTGACAAAAATGACCAAAATGTCAGCTGTTGTAGAGAACACATTTTGTTTATCAGCTTAATCTTAGGCTCAAAACTGAAACCTTTCATTGAGGTGCAATGGTTCATAAATATTGGCACTCCCGCATTTACTCTAACCCTAAAGCCTACAAGAGGATTTTAGGCCATTCATCCACGCAGATACTTTCAAGATCCTAAAGAGGCCTTGCTTGGAGACTTGGAGACTCCTTTTCAGCTCACTTCACATTTTTTATGGTGTTGAGGATGCCTGCATCCCAAATATCTGCCTAGTTCCTCTCTAGTGAACCACTTTTGACTGTTGCAAATTGAGCTATGTTCAGAAATAGTGCAGTAGAAGTGACTTTTAACGCAGACACAACTGGGGATAGGAATGATGGTTCCGACAACAGCTTCTTCGGATTGGTTTAATAAATTGACAAGTCCCCTCCTAAAGCTGCGGAAAATCCATACAAATCGGGTAATGTACGGATTTAAACTGACTTAAACCCCCATCCTCTCCACGCTGGTTCGTGTCTGGTCAAATCTTAGAACACAAACATCCTACATCAATTTTCACTCATCCTCTCTGACTCCCAAATAGCACCTTATTCCCTACTCTGAGTGCACTAATTTTGACCAGAACCCAATTATTCCAAACTTGGTCAAAAGTAGTGCACTATATAGGGAAGAGGGTGCCATTTGTCCTTCAGTATTATGCAGTGGTAGATAGAAGGCTGATTATTTCCTCCTGACAGATTGAAAAAAACAGCCTTCCTGCCTGGCTCCTGAGCCACAACAGTAATTGGAAGTGTAAAATTGTTTCAGTTAGAGGTGACCTAAAATTTAGCAACTTCAGCATGCAGGTCCAAAACCGGGGAAGTGCTACTGTGATGATGTATCTCTTATCTCTCTCTCTTTTCTCTCAATTCTATTTAAAGTGCTTTATTTACAGTGGCATTCAAATGTTTAGGGTCACTTTGGAATATTCTTGTTTTCCATGACAACAAACCTGTAACTAGCATGAATTGGAAATATAGCAAAAACAATAGGAAATATAGTCATTGATAAGGTAAGAAATATTTTCTTAAATAACTGTGTGCTTAAATTGTTGCTTTTGTCAAAGAATAGTCCATCTGCAGCAAATACTGCCTTGCAGACCTTTGGCATTCTAGATATCAATTTCTTGAGGTAATCTGAAGAGATTTCACCCCATGAGTCTTGAAGCACCTCCCAGAATTTGGATTGGCTTGATGGGCACTTCTTATGTACCATACGGTCAAGCTGTTCCCACAACAGCTCAATAGAGTTGAGATCCGGTGACTGTGCTGGCCACTCCATTATTGACAGAATACCAGCTGACTGTTTTTTCCTTAAATAATTCTTGCATAGTTTGGAGCTGTGCTTCGGGTCATTGTCCTGTTGTAGGAGGAAATTGGTTCCAATCAAGCGCCGTCCATAGGGTATGGCGTGGTGTTACAAAATGTAGTGATAACCTTCCTTCTTCAAGTTCCCTTTTACCCTATACAAATCTCCCACTTCACCACCACCAAAGCACCCCCATGCCAGCACATTGCCTCCACCATGCTTGACAGATGGCATCAAGCACTCCTACCGCATGTTTTAATTTGGTCTGCGTCTGACGAATATTCTTCTTTATCATTTGAACACCTCAAACTTTGTTCATAATACTTTTTTTCCTAATATTCCTCTGTCCACTCTCTGTGTTCTTTGGCCCATTTTAATCTTTTCTGTTTATTGGCCAGTCTGAGATATGTCTTTAGAAGTCCTGCAACCCAGAGTCACCTATTCAGTGTTGACGTAGAGGCTGGTGTTTTGCAGTTTCTATTTCATTAAGCTGCCAGTGACCTGTGATGTCTGTTCTCAAACTAATTACTCTAATGCATTTGTGCACTGGTTCTTCTCACACATCTTTATTTTGGTTAGAGACTTCTGTAAAGGGAGTAGGACACATTATTGTATGAGATGTTCTGTTTCTTGTCAATTTCTCACACGGAATAGCCCTCATTTCTAAGAACAAGAATAAAACGTGTTTCAGAAGACAATTCCTTGTTTTTGGCCATTTGAGATTGTAATCAAACCCACAATTGCTGATGCTCCCAACAGTCAACTAGTCTAAAAAAAGCCAATTTTATTGCTTCTCTTATCAGCACAACAGTTTTCATCTGTGCTAACATAATTGCAAAATCTTTTCTAATGATAATAATTAATTATCATTTTATAATTAAATTAACAAACACAATTTGCCATTGGAAGACAGAAGTGATGGTTGCTGATAATGCCCGTCTACATCGCTATGTAGCTATTCAATAAAGAAATGTCCTGCTACAATAGTTATTTACAACATTAATAATGTCTACAATATATTTCAACTTTATATTATTCTAATGGACAAAAACAAGGACATTTCTATGTTAACCCAAACTTTTGAAAGGTGGTGTATATGGGAGACATTTGTTTGCATTGCCAAAGCAAGTCAGTAGCATCCAGCTGCAGACTCCTCTTGGGGACGTCCTTCTCAGATTGGTATACTGCCACCTACTGGATACATCTTTCAGGAAGTACTATCAACACTAATTCTTGAACTGTTCAAGCTAGAGAAACCAAAACATTGATCAAATATCCTAACATGATCAAAATACCCTAACTTTAAATTCTGTTAAACTTTTATCATCTTTTAACTTTGCAAAAGTTGAAGCAGTGTGCAAATGTTGTCAGTCAGTACATGGCAATGATGGCAGTGGAATTCTTCGAGTTTGCTTTACTAAAGACACTAGGAGAGGAATTCCCCTTTCAGCAGGACAATTGCCAAAAACATAAAACCAAATCGATTATTTGGATGTTGTTTGGATGTTAGTGTCTCAAGGGTGTATTGTATTTTTCTGTACTGCCACCTATGGATATATTTCTCAGAGAGTGCATTGCTCTTCTCAGTGTTAATTATGTCAACACATATAGTGACTAAACATTTCTTAAAAAACTATTTTTCAGTGGCAGAAAATAAGATGGTAACTAAAGAATATATTTTTTACATTTTGTTTGACTGAAACACGACGAGACAATATTATTATGTGTTGACTAACATTAGTCGACCAGAGGATTTTGGAAAGAGAGGGAGCTTTTCAGTGCTGTCAGCTCTGTTATTACATAAAATGCTGTGGAATCTGTGGAATTAGATGAATGACATGACTACAGACACTGTTTTGAATGAAGCTGTTTTCATTCTCTTTGGCAATTAGAAGCTGTGCAAAAGTGACACACCACTGACTTGTGCTCATAGTTCCATCAGGTAAACTGAAAACACATGTAGCCTACTGTTGTTCAGCAGGCAGCTTTCTTCTGTCGAATCTTACATGAGCATATCAAGCCTGGCATTACATTAGAGAATGGCTGTCAAAATAATCATTCATTGTTATTAATTGAAGTGGTATTGTTGGTTTGTCTTAATAGATTTGTCAGGATCTTTTTGCAATAGGATCTTTTTTCGCTTGTTGGCTTCCCATCAAAGTGGCTAGTAATACTGACAAATTTTCCCATCCATAGCTAACTTCCCGCATGTGGCAGGTAGCGGATTTTCATTTCATTCCCTGAAGTTATGTTGAGTGTTTTCTGTAGGCTTTGTGAATATGGCAATAGAAATGACCAGTCTATAATATTAATGGTAGGTTTATTTGAACAGTGAGATACAGAATAACAACAAAAGAAATCCAGAAAAACGCATGTCAAAAATAGTATGAATTGAATTGCATTTTAATGAGGGAAATACGTATGCGACTCCTCTCAATCAGAAAGATTTCTGGCTCCCAGGTGTCTTTTATACAGTTAACAAGCTGATATTAGGAGCACACTCTTAAAGGCTTCCAATCTCATCTTATTACCAGTATAAAAGACATCTGTCCACAGAAGCAATCAATCAGATTCCAAACTCTCCACCATGGCCAAGACCAAAGAGATTCCCAAGGATGTCAGAGACAAGATTGTAAACCTACCCAAGACTGGAATGGGCTATGAGACCATCACCAAGCAGCTTGGTGAGAAGGGGACAACAGTTAGTGCGATGTTTTGCAAATGGATGAAACACATCTGGGGCTCCATGCAAGATCTCACCTCATGAGAATGGTGAGGAATCAGCCCAGAACTACACCTGAGGATCTTGTCAATGATCTCAAGGCAGCCGGGACCATAGTCACAAACAAAAAAATTGGTAACACTACGATGTGAAGAACTGAAATCCTGCTGTGCCCACATGGTCCCCTTACTCAAGAAAGCGCATGCACAGGCCCATCTGAAGTTTGCCAATGAACATCTGAATGATTAAGAAGAGAACTCGATGAAAGTGTTGTGGTCAGATTGTTGTGGTCAGATGAGACCAAAATCTAGCTCTTTGGCATAAATTCAATTCACCGTTTTTGCAGGAGGAGAAATGCTGCCTGTGACCCCAAGTACACCATGTTTTGTGAAAGCACTTTGTGTCTAAAACGAGATCATGTCCTGTCAAATCTTGGGTGAGAACATCCTTCCCTCAGCCATGGCATTGAAAATGGGTCATGGTTGGATATTCCAGGATGAAAATGACCCAAAACACATGGCCAAGGCTACAAAGGAGTGTCTCAAAAAGAAGCATATTAAGGTCTTGGAGTAGCCTAGAATGACTTCACTCTAATGGAAATTGTGGTAGATAAAGCTGGCCTACTTTTGACAGATTTCTATATTTGAACAAACTGTTGGCCTGTTTTTCTATACGAGTGTTGGCTCTTTCAAAATGTATTGCTCATTAAGCTTTATTGTCATGCACACAAATGGGAACCCTTTCTGATTCCAGCAGAACACTTAAAATGGTTCTACCTAGAACTAAATAGGTTCTACCTAAAAAAAGTTTTTTCCTGGAACCAAAAGGGTTACTATATATACTTCCCCCAAATAATTATCAATAACCTGCCATCAACATTGTCATGAAAAAGATTTAAGTTGGTCCACCGATTTTATTTTACCATGTAATTTGGCTGAGAACATGTTCTCATTTACAGCCACAACCTGTGAGTAATTGGGGTTGACTGCCTTGCACAATGTCAGGACAACAGATTCCATATTGCCAGCTCAAGGATTCAATCTAACCCTGTCAATTACTGGTCATGTGCCTTAACCGACAGGCTACCTGAATTACACTTATACACTTATTGCTAAAAAACATTTAAACCACACCAGGTGACTTTAAATGGTTACGATGGACACAGTAAGACTAATTGAAGTATTGAAAACATATCCACATTATGTGCAGGGACAGACATTGTGATTTGGAGGCAGATTCCAATCTGAGTGTATAAGTCATTATGAGGTTCTTTGACCAGGGAGGATGTTCTACAATAATCCAGAATAGTGAATTTTCATGTTAATTTATGCTTGTTATACAACTTATGCTAATTAATTTAGTCATAGTTCATGAATATTTTAATTAATTAATAAAAATGTTGGTTGGTTCAGGAGTAGCTGTTCAACTTCTTCCTGAGAGATTTATTCAGGTAGGTTGGGCACTATGGGTTCTGTTTGCAAATGTAGCCCCAAAACCCAAAACCTTTCTCTAGGTTCATCTCACGGTACACAAGTGCGTTGTTAAAGAAGGCTTTCTCTTAAGTATGTGTGAAATCTGGAAATCTAAGAGCTCATGTGTGGATATAAGATTATCTCTGCATGCATTATTAGGGTTTTGCACTTTACTGAGAGAAGTATTTAGCAAAATTACACATGCGGTCTCGATGGGCCGTTTTATATTTGGGGAATTCTTGGTTGGCAAGTGCACCTTCCTCTCTTCCTCTGTTTTCTCTCTACCTCACTCTCTCCTATTTAGTTGACTAATTCCACTTTTCATTTTCATCTCTCCA
>JACXGJ010011904.1:0-18933 GCA_016801105.1 Esox niger | reverse complement strand
GATCAGCTCCTTTCCTAACTCTCCTGAGACGATGTAATGCATGTCATTATCTGGGTTTGTCTCTGCTGTCCACCGTCGTGTTTCTGTTGAGTTTCAGGGTCTAAACCAGCGTTATGCTCTAACTACATAGCGCTGCATCCTTCTCTCTCCTCCCCCTCTGTTTCTGTCCTCTATCCGTCTGTCCCCTCCATCTCTCTTCTTCCCCCCTCCATTTCTGCCCTCAGTCCCACTCTTCCCTAACCCCCTCTTTCTCCCCCCATCTCAGTCCTCCATTCATCTCTCTGTTCCCTCCACCCAGTCTCTCTCTCCACCCCCCTCCATCTCTGTCCTCCATCCCTCTGTACCCCGGTTGTGTGTGTATATGTGCGTTGTCACTCTCAATATAATCCTGTTTTCCCTACTTATGTAACAGTACCTGCTATCCGCAGTTATTGTCACACACACAAACACACACACACAGAATGCACCTATCTGGTGTTCACTTATATCAGTGTACTTTTTTTCATCTTTATCCCCCACCCAACAAAAAAATCACCTGCGTTAACACATTTCACAAGCCACTAACAAATGGGTTTCCAGCTGTTGTTGACCCTTTCTGAATTTGCAATTCCGACTGAGACATTTTAGGGACTCTTAGCGAGATTTGGTGAGAACACCTCACCCTTCCAATCAGTCGCTGCGGTCGGCGCTGCGTCTCCAGCAGCTCGAAGCTGATTTGGATCCAACACGCGAAACGTTTCTGAAGGTTATCTGACATGTTCAACTGCAATCTGTCACGGACAAACCACACGTGTATGAGGTACATCAGGCTCCCGGCTGGTGTCTGATAAACGCAGCGTAGCCATTAACCCAAACATATTTACACGTTATTGGCTTAAGACAAAACCAACACAAGGTCTGACAGTGATGTTCCAGCATGTCGTCTTCGTTTGTGTGGGGTCAAAGTTAGTTTTCAATGATGACCACAACTTGTCAGTTGAGGGAAACGTGTTGAACCCATAGCTGCGGAGTCGAATTAACTGTCAGACATATATAAGGAACAAAAATTACTCGTTTTATCATTTTTAATTATCATTGATCTGAAGTAGGAGCAGAACCAGTTATGAAACTGGTTCTTTGGATACTGGATGCTGGGCAGTTTTGCAGGCAGTTTTTTAGGCCGTCACAGTCACATCTGCTAACACACCTATGTCTGCTAACACACTTATGTCTGCTAACACACTTATGTCTGCTAACACACTTATGTCTGCTAACACACCTATGTCTGCTAACACACCTATGTCTGCTAACACACCTATGTCTGCTAAAACACCTATGTCTGCTAACACACCTATGTCTGCTAAAACACCTATGTGTGCTAAAACACCTATGTGTGCTAAAACACCTATGTGTGCTAAAACACCTATGTGTGCTAAAACACCTATCTATGTCTGCTAACACACCTATGTCTGCTAACACACCTATGTCTGCTAACACACCTATGTCTGCTAACACACCTATGTCTGCTAACACACCTATGTCTGCTAACACACTTATGTCTGCTAACATGAATCATCTATTGTATTTATTCATGAATGCGTTATTTGCCTTTGTTTCTAGCCTTTAGTTTGGTACTGTCAAGGTTAAAAATGAGCATAGTTGTTTGTCTGTCTGATCTCGGTAGATACGTTTTTCTTGTGATATAAGATCTACTTTGGATGTAGTGGAAAACAAATCATTCTAGGAAAAAAGTGATATTTTTAAATAGACTACCTCTCAAACATTTTGAGTTATTTGGCATGGTTACAATGTTGGAAACCTGCTACATTATAAAAGACAAATGTATTAACTGTGCCGCAGACTATGAAGATGCACCAGAGAAAAGGCAGCTAAAAAAGCATTTTCATGCCCTGGAAAAAGAATGTCCTCTGAGATCATTAAATGCATGTTGAATCAACTTATGGAGACTTATGTCAAATACAGCTCCGTAAGAAAATAAGAGACCCCTTTCCTTAAGAAAAAGTTTAAAATGAATGTTTTAAGTGAGGAAAAGAATCGTTCAATTTGCATTGGTCTCTTAATTTTAACCATTCTGTTCCTCACTCAAAACCTTCCTTTTTTACTTTTAGAGACAATGGTCTCTTAATATTTTCCGGAGCTATAAGTTATCATTTTGTCATTATGTTTGAGTGTAAATAGTTGGTTTGAGTCAAAATGATACGCCCTTTTACTGGTGTGTGAAGAGATTTCTTGGAGTCATTTGTAATTCTTAATTTATCTTTTATCTTTCACTGAAAAGATTGGAACTCCCCCGCTGTACAAGATACAGTGTAAAGACTGTTGGATAAAACAAGAAACCCATTCAACATATTATCGGGATACATTTACGATTCATGAAATATTTATTATATTGCAGATTAATACGATTTTTCCTGTAATTTTTTATGAAATGTACTTTCAAAGCGGCATAGTTTTATCTTCAGTAGGGTTTGTAATAGCTAGTGTTAAACCATGTCAGAAATTCTATTTACAATATTCAGCAACAACCAGGTGGAAACTGCGCTTTAATTCCACTGGACAATCGTGAATGTGTCACCAACCGATGATCTCTATTAAATATAGAAGGAAAATGAGTCTGCCTGTGAGATTAAAGGTTTGATGAAATCTAAAATATTTTTCTTAATGAAGCTCTGTCTTGGATTGTCAGCCGTGTCTTAAATTGTGCCACATTTAGGGAACTAAGTTTTTCCGGTTCCCCTATTTGTCTCTCGTCTGAAGCAGTGGGCCATATAGGGAATAAGGGGCTATTTGGGACCTTTCTGGTCGAGGGAAGGCGTGAGGAGAGGAATGCAGGTAGGGAACACTGGACAGGTATTGAGACATTATCGTAATCAGTTGTGTTATCACTCCTTGTAGTTCACTTCTGCTCTCCTTTAAACCCTGGATGACAAGAGGAGGCTTGATAGACCAGGAGGTGTAAAACACCCGGAGATGAAAGCACAATGCTTTTTGGATGTGTTGGTGGGCAGGGGTGGGGCTTCAATCGCCCCGCTTATTCACCAAATACCCAGTGGAAAACCTTTATCAGCAGAGGCCAACTCTAGAATCATACCATCCCTCTATCATTCCATCCTTCTTTCCCATCCCACTGTATCGTCTTTCCATTATACCATCCCTCCATCATTCCATCACTCTTTCCCATCCCACTGTATCGTCTTTCCATCATACCATCCCTCCATCATTCCATCACTCTTTCCCATCCAACTGTATCGTCTTTCCATCATACCATCCCTCCATCATTCCATCACTCTTTCCCATCCAACTGTATCGTCTTTCCATCATACCATCCCTCCATCATTCCATCCCTCTTTCCCATCCCACTGTATCGTCTTTCCATCATACCATCCATCCATCACACCATCCCTCCTTCATGTCACCCCTCTATCATGTCATTCCTGATTTATACCATCCCTCCTTCACAATATGCCTCCATCACATCATCTGTCCATTACTATTTTGGCCTATAATCCATTCCCAGATTTGTTGAAGTCAACAGAGCAATATTCATTTATTGTATGTATTTTTAGTTGTAATAAATGACTCTGTCCTGACGCTGGAATGTGACATTCTGCTGTGGGAGCTACAACAAAGGGGAAAAAGATGGAAAATAAATCAGTTTGACAAAAAAGGGCCCGTATATCTAATAGGCCTGGGAATTGCCAGGGACCTTATGATACAATATTACAATGATGGCTCTCAGGTGCCTATGTGGTTTGTGATCCTTAGCATTCTGTTGCTTAGTGACTAAACAGATTTTGGTTTACATTTAATTCTATTATTTGTTAGATCAGTGCACTGTTCTTTGGGATAGAAATGTAGTAATTCCCCAAAGTCTCTGCATAATGAACAAACTGGTGACGGAAGACCTTAGAGAGTTGAAGTTTCGTCTGCAAATACTCAGTGTGATCCAGCACAGATAACTTGATATTTGCCTACAGTTACCATAATCCACCGGGACAAGAACGAGGAGGACACAACTGTGAAGCCAACTGAGAGACACGGTGGGTCACTCCACCACGCTGTGGCGAGTTATACCTGAAACTGTGCCTTATCAGGCTTGAAGAACAGAAGAACTCAAATGATGTTGTTGGACAGCCATCTACTAGCTGAGGGCAGCACAGAAACAGGGTTTTCCAGCTCGGGACTGTCTGGCTCTGAATGTGTGCAGAGATGACGGACGTTGATGAAAATAATTTACAAATGCAAAAAATAGGATTGTGCAACGTGTTCTATTACGTTTGTAACGTGAATTAAATATGGTTGTGTGATATCTGCTGTAATAATGTAAACAAAACCAGCCTAAGAAAATGACCGCAAAAAGCAGCCAATTGCCCAGCACTGGTAGTTCAATTCATTACTCAGATTTCTATCATCAATCAATCAATTAGTTTCTATCATGATGGGATGTTCCAACCATACTGCAGACCTGGGTTGGTTTGGGAGAGAGGAGAGTCACAAATGAGAAGTTTTGATCAGTCATGGAAATAAAACTGGTGAATATACGTGGTGAATAATAGTAATGAATAATAGTGGTGAAAAATAGTGATGAAAACAAATTAACAAACTATTTAAAACAAGCCAACTTTGATGGAATTATACAGGAGTTTAGTTGCAGGAACAGCAGTCTGTCAAAAAAGTTATACTGCAGTGATTGAAAAATATCCAGAATAAAATATATACATTTCAACATCTCTTCTAACTAGATGGGTTGGAGCAATGGAAATGGGAGGAAGTTATACAGAGATACAGGCAGAGAGAGGGAGGGTGACAACTAAAGAGAGAGGGGGAGAGACGGTAAAGGAGAAACAGATATAGAGGCAGTAAGAGTGAGACAGCCAGGGAGAGAGATAAAGACCGATAGAGGCAGAGCAAGAGAGACAGCTAGAGAGAGGGATTGGGGTAGAGAGCGAGCGAAGGCGAGAGAGACAGCTAGAGAGAGGGATTGGGGTAGAGAGAGAGCGAAGGCGAGAGAGACAGCTAGAGAGAGGGATTGGGGTAGAGAGAGAGCGAAGGCGAGAGAGACAGCTAGAGAGTGAAGGATATGGAGAAGAAGGGGGAGAGAGAGAGATCGGGAGAGAGCCTGGCAGAGAGGCAGTGAGATGGAGAGATTGAACAGATCCCAGTTGCTCTTCTCAGACACTGCATTGTGTTGTCCCTCGTATGATATAATTACTCCCATGTTCCACGGGCGATGTCAGTCTGAGATTGTGTGTGTGTGTGTGTGTGTGTTTAGGGGGCTGTTTGACTGTGTACGTGTGTGTCTGGCTGTTAGACGATATCGCGATGTCATCCAGAGACAGAACTCTTCAGAGATGACGGTCAGATGAAGACAGTATGTGGTCCCTCTGCCCTGCAGACAGCCATGTTGGCTATTGACTTGGGCCGTAGAGGGAATGAATGACAGTGATCAACTGAGCAATGCCAGCTTCTCCAAGCGGAAACTTCAGGGTTCTGTCCGGCTCCTAGATAGCGCTGATTTATCTCTCTAACGCCCAACTGTCTCTATCTGTATCCTACCCACGGACACTCACACATGCATGCATTTGAATGTGCACACACACACACACACACACACACAAAGAGAGACAGACACACACTGATTTCTCAGCTCCTGTCTCTCTCCACACCAGACACAGCCTGGACACCTCTGCAGGCAAAGGAATAGGCCACACATCCTCCTGCTTGGTTTGGCTCAGTTGGGTCGCCTGTGTGTGTGTGTGTGTGTGTGTGTGTGTGTGTGTGAGTGTGTGTGCGCGTGTGACGGGTAGAGAGGGTCAGATGAGCAATGGTTCTGCTTTCTTTAGGGGAAAAGAAGGATTTGGGGGAGAGATGGAACAGAAGCAGAGAGAGTGGAGTTGGAGGGAGGGAGGGAAGAGAATTATTACTGCCTGCACTGGTCCTCTTACTCCCTGCCGAGTTCCTCCTCCCCCAGGAGCGTTTCTCCATTAGGCCACTTTAATGTGCCAGCTCTGAGGGTCTGCTGTCCACACCTCTGGCAGTTTTCCTTTGGGTTTCCTGCATGCTTGATTTTACCCTGTTTGATTTTGCCTTAATGCCGACCACACCCATCGGTGTAGCTTTAAAAGAACCCATCAGGCCTTTGCGAACCTCCGTCTGCTCCTCAATACTGAACTACGTGTTTGTCATGTAATCAACGCCTCCCGCAGCCTACCTGACTATACATATCTTGGTATTTGGCTCGACTGCTCACTCTCATTTAATACCAGCATCGCCCACCAGCAGTCTAAAGTTAAATACAGGATTAGTTTCTTGTACCGCAGTAAGGCATCATTCAAGTATTTGGCTTGCCACTTATAGCTCCCCCGTAACCATAACCTAAATGTAATTTACCACTCTGCCATGCGTTCTCAACCTCTGGCCCTTTCAACACTCATCATTGGGACTTTTACACTCTGGTTAATTGGCCCTGCCTTCACACACACGGCGCCATACTCACTTTTTATGTCACTTCTAGGTACATGCCCTCTTTACCTTTACCGTTCTGCTACTCCACTAGTGTCCTGTGTTCATTTCACTTTTCTACTGGCGATGACTGGAATGAGTTGCAAACAAGCCTAAAGCTCGACACTCACATCTCACCTCGCTCTTTAAAAACATTTAATACACAAGCTGATATCTGACAAATGCACCTGCTGAATGTTGCATTGTTTCCCGTTGTATTCATGTATTTATTGTGTGTTAATTCACGTCTTTCATTTTTCCAACCAGTCTAATTATTCGGAGGGGTCAAATGTAGCTTATTTCAACATGCATAAAAATTCCAGACAACTTTTCCAGCTTAACGTTGGATATTTTTCATTTATTGTTTTTAGGCATTTCTTTTTAGCATATTGTAAATTGGGAGCCAATGTGCCTGCTCAATCAGGTGAACGACACAACAGGCGTATTGGTGTACACATTGTTCAAATCACACATCGGGTCATAATATATTAAAGATCAATATCTTTATTGTACATTGTGCGATTTGTTGAGAGCAAAATGACGTAACACCTGTCAATGGAAACCTAAATCAACAACCAATTGAGAGCTGGATTCAAACTGACCAAATATAATCAAAATAAACAATTGAAATGAAAGGCTGTTCCAACTTGCATGAATTTCATCACAGCAGCTCATAATGTGACTCAGTAGTGTGTCTGGCCCCCACACGCCTGTATGCACTCCTGACAATGCCTGGGCATGTTCCTGATGAGACGGCAGATGATGTCCTGGGGGATCTCCTCCCAGACCTGGATCAGTACATCAGTGAGCTCCTGGACAGCCTGTGGTGCTATCTGATGGCGTTCGAATGCACCAATACTGAACGTCCCAGAGGTTCTCAATTGGGTTCAGGTCTGGGGAACATAAGGGCCTGTCAATGGCATCAATGCCTTCGTCATCCAGGAACTGCCTACACACTCTGGCCACATGAGCCTGGGCATTGTTCTGCATCAGGAGGAACCCAGGGCCCACTGCCCCAGTGTAAGGTCTGACGATGGGTCTGAGGATTTCATCCCAGTACCTAACAGCAGTCAGGATACAGTTGGCTAGCAGGTGGAGGTCTGTGCGACCTTCCAAGGATATGCCTCCCTAGACCATCACTGACCCACTGCCAAACCGGTCATGCTGGATGATGTTGCAGGCAGCATAACGTCCACCACGGCGTCTCCAGACTCTTTCACATCTGTCACGTGCTCAGTTTTAACCTGCTCTCAACTGTGAAGAGAACAGGTACCAATAGCGGACCTGCCAATTCGGGTGTTCTCTGACGAATGCCAATCGAGCTGCATGGTGCTGGGCTGTGAGCACATGTCCCGCTAGAGGATGCCGGGCCATCATGGAGTCTGTTTCTGACAGTTTGGTCAGAAACATGCACATCAGTAGCCCAGGGGGGGTCATTTTGAAGGGCACTGGCAGGTCTCCTCAAACAAAGGAGCACATACCGGTCCTGCTGCTGGGTTGATGCCCTTCTATGGTCTTGTCCAGCTCTCCCCATGTTATGGCCCATCTCCTGGTATCTCCTCCATGCTCTTAAGACTGTACTGAAAGACCGAGCAAACCTTCTTGCGACAGCACGTAGGGATGTGCCATCCTGGAGGAGGCAGGTAGCGCCTCATGCTACCAGTAGTGACAAGGACAATAGCAAAATGCTACATTAGAGAAGAATCTGTCAGGAAGGATAAGGAGAGAGCAGTTGTATGTTGCCACCACCTACAAAAACATTCCTTTTATGGGGGTTGTCTTGCTGTTGCCCCTCCAGTGCACGTGTCACTTTCATTTGCACAAAACTGGTGACATTGATTCACAATCGCTTATGCTTCCTGATTGGACAGATTCCTATCCTTGAAGTTTAATAGATTTGGTGTTATAATGTGATGATTACGTGTTCCTTTTTTTTTGAGCAGTGTATTATTCCAGCATGTGTAGGGGCTCTTTGTGATCTTATGTTCTTGTGATAGCCTTGTCATAATTCCTTAGTTGCCATGCTATGCCTTTATAAACCCACACATCCAGTCTTCTGATCCAACCCACAGAGTTAACAGTAACCGTTAGCTATGTGACCCAACAGTTAGTTGATATAAACCTGTCAGTATTAGTATACAGTGATTGAGATAAGAAGAAACCTCAGATAGCCCTGGCTAACAGGACAAAATACTAACAAGAGACCTGTGTATCTATGTGTGCAAATGTGTGCGTGCGCACGCTCATGCCGCTGTGCAAGCGTGCACGAGTGTGGAAGACTGCATTGCACAAATGTGTGTCCGTCTGTCTGAAGCCCTCCGTAGTCTTGGGTGATTGACTCTCTAAATGTGTCTGTGTCCCTGGAGGATCCTGGCTGAGGGGAAACAAGATTAATATATAAATAAAGCAGGATAAGTGTTTGTTCTTTTGAGGCTGGCGTTTTGTAATCTAAAACTCTGTCGAGTTGAGCCGCCCCAGAGAGAAGCACCCTTTGCATCGTCGTAATGTTCTGGTTACTGTCTTAGCTGTGTTGGTTATCTTTCCTTCTCCTCTGGGGATGAGGTTAGACATGCGTGCAGACACACACACAGCACACATGACATGGAAATGCGGGACCAAATCCATGTAGGGAGGCCCAGAGTGTACACACGCGAGCTCTAAAACACACCCAGTTCTGTCTTATGTGTCAGGAGACGCCAAGACAGCTGTAACATTGACTGTGATTGGTTGTTGGTTAAGTCAGATTACAAAAAAGCCAACATAATACGGAAACGAGGGGACATAGGTACTTTTATTACACTCTGTTCCTCTTTATCAGAGATGCTGTTGTTAGCTCTTCATTGACCAATTTGATTCATATCTCCTCCAGTCACTAATATCTCTTGTCTAATCTCAGCATCACTCCATCAACACTGGAAAGGAAAGCAGGTGGGGAACAGGGGAGTTCGGGATCAATGAGGTGTTTTGTTAGGTTTTACCCTGAACCTAAGCTGGAAATCAATGTTTATTTCTAATACAGTGTGGGGAGGTTTAGACCTGGATCCTAAATGCACGCGCACACACACGCGCACACACACATACTACAACAGCTGCCCAGTGTGGTAATACTGGTTAGATATTTCAACAGCTGGCAGGTAGTGACATTCTTTTTTTTTTTAAGAGTCACACTTTGCTCACCTTGTTTGCTCAGTGTTCTTGACCCTGATGCATTATGAAACACAGTGAATCATGTTCATGTCTGTGGAAGGGATCTGTTGAAGGGAACTGGCGAGGGCAGGCTACTTAATACATGGGTCTTCTGTCAGGCGCTCAAAAGACACACCATTTCGGGTACAATTGATTTCTTCCGTGTAACCAATTAACTATTAAACATATTTGAGTTGTATGTAATAATTAAATGAATCGAATAAATGAAAGAATACATTTGGCCCTAAGCGATGGATCTCATCAGACCGAAAATATTTTTGGTGCGTGGATCAATTTCTGGGATTTTTAATTTCACCTTACCAAATAGGGGACCAACATGAAACATGTTGCGTTTTGTTTTTCCCTTCACTATTATTCAGTGGATGCATCAATGGAAAATTACATGTTACATTAATAAATACATGTTTTAATGAATATTTAGATACCATGCCCCCAAATACAGAAGCGTTCATATCCTCTTGGGCCATCAGGTGATGGGTGATGTACTGTCATTCAGCTACAGCAGTATTTATGGTGACGCGCAGACGAGCTTACGCCGATACTACAGCTAATAGGATTGTGAAGGGATTTCATACATCGCTCCCTGCTGAATCTTTCAGTCTGTTTCTCTCTGAGAACACTCTAATGTTCTGGCACAGGGGTGAATATTACCATATTGTATGTTATGTGTCCTACGCCTAATCACAGGGCTAATATTAGCAAACGTTTAATGTGTCTTAATGCTATGAAACCTAATCACAGGGCTAATATTAGCATGGAATTGTTCATGTATATCAAGGTTGTAACACCTATTCACAAGGCTAATATTAGCACACAATGTTTTAAGTATTTTTACATTGTAACACCTTGTCCCAGGGCTAATATATGATGCCTACTGTTGACATATTATCATTGCATTGCCAAGGTTGTGGGTTTGTTTCCATTAGTGGGGCAACAAAGATAGTGGTTCTTTGTGTTAAAGGTGCTCTTAGTGGTATACAACATACAGAGAAAGACTGCACAAATAGATATAGATTAAACTGTAAAAGATAAATGGTTTCGGATGTTGGTAATAAAACACTTATCTGCTGTGAGAGTGAAGGAAGTTAGTGTTAGTTTTGCAGGACAGACTAACTACCTTAGTATAAAGATTGTACTTCTCCAGGAACAACTAGCTTAGTCAGAGAAGACAATTCAAAAGTAAACGTACCTTAACCCTTACCAACTAGAATTCATACCTAAGCAAACCTTAACCCATACCTTAACCAGCTGGAATTCAAACTTAAACAAGCCTTAAACCTTACCTTAACCATTTAGAATTCAAACCTAAACAAACCTTAACCCTTAACCAGCTGTAATTAGAACCTAAATGTTTTAGACATTAGGCCTATACTACGAAGCTCAACATGCCCAGGATTTATTTTGGTTAGCTGGCTTCACTAAGCTTAACAACTGCAATCCCGTATAAGCCTCGTCACGACAGTGGTTATGAATTTCTTAATTTAACACAGGTTTTCCCAATCTAGCAACCAGCGCGTTAAAAAAAAGGGGCGGTGTTTGGACCATATGACCAATCGCAAACATGGTGAAATTTACCAGAGCCGCATATTTCATTTAAGAGAAGCGAACGTGTGCAATCTATGGCATTGGTCACTTCCGGGAACCCAATGAAAGGAGTATGCTGCTTTTAATATTCAACAGTGAACGTCATTCAACAGTTAATACATTATTAATAGATGAAGTAGTCAACGTAAGTTATTGTCTACCTGCTATTTCATAAAAGCCCTCTTTAATTGACTGTGTGGGCAAGTGGCCTGGAACACAACAAATGGATCAAGTTGCTCTGTGAAAGCAAGAACCTTGCAAATTGCTCGTTAGACCGTGTTTTTGCTTAGGTTCTCTGCATCACCCACAGCATACATAAAACTACCTTTAGCAACAAAAAAGTACAGTCTGTGGAATCGTAATACAATCCGGGGAAGTGTAAAAGTGCAGGACTTCAGTGTGTCGCACTGGCAACATACGGCTCAAGAAACTAACAAAGATATGCAATTCCCTCCTCTGAGAATCTATATCTTTCATAAAGATTCTCATCGGAGAGCCACCGGGTTTTGTCGGTGTCTAAATATTCTTGCTTTTCGAAGAGACCCTCTCGCTATGGGATCTTCGAAGAATGGTGACACCGTTTTCGAGTGAGAATTGATTGGTCAGTAGGCGGTGCTTGTATAGGCAGTGATCTGTTATGTCGTATAAGACCTGCTCCGGAGGAGGTTTGGTGTCCAGGATAAGTTGCCATGGCGATGTAACAAGTGAGCCACCGTCATGACACTGACAACCCAGGGTTCAACTTGAAGTTAGCTCCCTAATCCCAAATCCTGCTTCGTAGTATAAGCCTAGGGTAGTGGTTTGACTAAGAATGTCAGATCTTTGTTTGGATTTAGATTTTACGGAATTGTGGAAAAATTATCTACATTTAACAACTGAACAACAGGAAAATAGTGTTCATTTATGAGGTTAATTGAATCAAAATACCTTTTGTGATGCCTTTTTTAGTAAAGAATAATTCGGGTGCCATGACAAACATTATAGGACAACGTGTTGTATATTAATTTGGAGTGAAAATAAAAGCAAAGTAATCATGTTAATAATGAAATAAATCAGATTGAATAAAAATTAATCGACTTTAGAAGTATTTCAAAGTACATTATCTTAAGTTTTGTTAGTTTAAACCATACACACAAACAATTGTTATGTTTGGCTCTCTTTTCTCCTAGTCTAAATCTTTGTCTTTTAACTTTCAAATGTTATTACTTTTAACTATGCATTAATTAAATAATGTCACACTCTTTAGTAAAGGCTTATGTACAGTGTGTGTTGATGTGGCGAAATTAGATACTAATCCCGCTATTAAGGCCAAGGTGTACTTTGTGTTCCCGTAGTGAGGACAATAGAGAGTCACTGATAAGGAAAGCCATACTGTAGTCCCACAGAGATGGTTTTAATCACACAGTGATGAGTGAATGTGCATGGATACATCCGCAAACACACACACACACACACACACTCCCTGACGCACAATGATTTACTATTGCTGAGCAAAGAGAAAATCACCAGGCATGTTGTGACCGAACATGTGAGACTTAAAACTCAGTTGCGTCTCGCGTAATAAGACTCCAGCGTTAGCATTTCTTGATTCTCTTTTGAAAAGGAGATTCCAAGGCTTAACAGAGCTCACCCCGTTTCTAGCGTGAATATATCTAGGAGAATAGTATCTCAGTAGGCCACCTGATTTTCCCACTGTTTGGTTATTGGTGTGCTACTTTACTATGGGCCATGGTTAAAATTAGAGCTGTAGAAAGGTCCCGTTGGAATCACTGGGAATAGGATTTGCTTTGGGACAGTATCCCAATAAATCTTAAAATAGCACCTTGCTTTTCCCTCACGACTGATATATCCTGACTCTACTGAAATACAGTATAGCACAATGCTAACAGTGGCATAAAGCGAGTGCAATATATTGCATAGCTCAGTGGCATTGCAGATTTATAGGCAAGGTGGAGAGAAAAAACCCAACTCAGTGTTTCTGCCATCTATCTTCATTTTGTCAGATTAATCTGTGCACCCTACTCCTGCTAAAGTGACAGAAATACCCAGTGACAGATCTTTAAGTGGGATCTTACTGTATTCTGTCACGCTGTAGACTGTCCTACCATTCCTGTAACTATCAACTCTAAATAGCAAGGACCAGAAACTATTGCTACTCTGCTTGACACTGCCTGTCAGTTACGGAGTAGAGCTTCAAAGAGGGTAATAGAGAGGCATAGACACACACACCCACACACACACACACACACACACACACAGACTAGAGGACGTATGTGACACCACTGTAATGGGATGGCTATCAGCAGCGTAGGTTTCTTTTAAGTATTTGTTTGTAAAGCTGCTTAATATGAGTTGTTTGACGACGATATGTCAGGCACACGCACACACACGTGCCGTCACACACACACACGGGCGCATGCACGCACACACACGCACTATAGCCCCAGCTCCTGGCTTACGCATCACGTCTTCCATGTGTAATTATCCCATTCATCCATTTACTTCTAGCTTTTTCTCCCAGTAATTGGAACGGCAGAATACTGATTCCACATCTGTTGGCTCTGTAATAAAGATGCATAGCTTAGAAAAGAGAACATTGGGGAAGTTGTCCGGGAATAAATTCATAGTTCCAAAATGATTGCCTTCCCAGACCCACTTAAAATGACAGTAAATTGTGTCTCCGTGTTGTGCTGAAACTATAGATAAAACAAAAACAGGGAGAGTCGACGATCAAAGAATATTTCAGCCTTGCTTTTATTTACCTGCTAACATGTTGTGTCGGATTACAATTCAAACAACTGTGCGGAAATGTGGAAGAAAATGTCAGCTAAGATGGCCTCTCAGCATGTAGTGTGGTGTTTGATGTAGGAGTGTGTCACCATATAGCATTGTTGATATGGATGGTAGGCTAATTCAGCCAATACTAACTATATGGATGCTAGGCTAATTCAGTCAATACTATCTATATGGATGCTAGCCTACTTCAGCCAATACTAACTATATGGATGCTAGGCTAATTCATCCAACACTATCTATATGGATGCTAGGCTAATTCAGACAATACTAACTATATGGATGCTAGGCTTATTCAGCCAAAACTAACTATATGGACGGTTGGCTAATTCAGCCAAAACTAACTGTAAGGTTGGTTTTCTAATTCACCCAACACTATCTATATGGATGCTAGGCTAGTTCGGCCATTATTAACTGTATGAATACTAGGCTAATTCAGCCAATACTAACTATATGGATGGTTGGCTTCTTCAGCCAAAACGAACTATAAGATTGGTATTCTCATTCACTCAATACTATCTATATGGATGCTAGGCTAATTCAGCCATTATTAACTGTATGAATACTAGGCTAATTCAGCCACTACTAACTATATTGATGATAGGCTAATTCAGCCAATACCAATACTACTGAATACAATACTGATAGTATAGGCAGTACCTATTGCATCCAGTCACATATGCATATACCGCACACAGACACACACACACAGACACACACACACAGACACACACACACAAACACACACCCCAAGGCAGCCGGGGCAGCTGGCCAGGGGAGCTCTATGCAGCTGGTAGGGGGACAAGGGCCTCGTTTGCTCGGGTGCGTCGTCTGAGACAGTGGGGCCTGTTTGTCAGTTCCTGGCTGGGGCTCTTGGTCCTCTAGAGGCGGAGGCTCATGGGTAAGTGAGCCAGGGTTTGGGTTAGAAAGGGAGAGAGGTGGAGCTACTGTGCTACAGAGTGAGGATTCCAATGTTGTTTGAAATCTGTCACTTTGTTAGAGGAGTTGTTTGAGCCGATACTGAATAGAGCCGATAGAGTGTTTTGGCTATTTTGAATAGTGCTTGACCATGTCTGCTACAGTGAGCAGGGCAGATTTGGTGATCTATGCCCGCTTCCGTTATAACCCTAACCCCTTGTAGGATCCTCTACTATGAATGAAACAAAACATAGAATAGGATACTGTAAAGAACAAGCGGATTCATACATACACTTTTCTTTGCACCTCCTGCTCTTCTCCCATTCTCTCTCACTTATTTTTCTCTCTCTCCCTCCGTCCTCTCTTTCTCTGTGCCTCTCTCTGTTTTCTCTCATTCTTGTAAGCGCCTGGGGGCCTGACTTAATTGTTCCTGTGTATTTACTTCCCCAGTCTAGTCTATCATTGTGATCTGTGTACAGGGCTTCCACCTGGTGTCTAGGAGAAGCCTGGCCTTTAGAATGGAGCTGGGTGGTGATCAATGGGCGGACCGGCCAGAGAGGGCTTGTTTACAGTTCATTGGCTCAGTTAGCTCACAGTTAATTTGATTACAGCCAATTATAAACGTTGAGAGAGGTTTTGCTTTTGTTATTTCTGTCGATTGCAGTCACTAAGGAATCGCTGAGTACTCGAAAAGTCTCTCGTCCAATCCAATTGCCCTCCACTGGCGTTGCTGTGACATCGCACCTAAACATGTCTGTCAGCAGAACTGTTCTGCGCTATGACCTACTTATGAACAACACAGGTAGAGGGGTCAAAGGGCAGGAGAAGGGCCTTGTGCTGGTCTTCAGAGAGAGCTGTAAATCTACCAGTGAGTGGATTCAATTCCAAACACTTGGTTACCTTGCTCAATTGGTGTCGTCGATGTACCCATTTAGAGAAATAAAGGCAAGTGTCCCTGAAGTCTGAGCTCAGGGGAAACTCGTGTTACACAGCGTAATGCAGCCTTGTTGAGTACACCTATTTCGGGGGCGCGTAAACTACGTGTATAAAGGTAAAACCATTCAACCCAGCAAC
Source organism: Esox niger (assembly GCA_016801105.1). Lineage (NCBI taxonomy): Eukaryota > Metazoa > Chordata > Actinopteri > Esociformes > Esocidae > Esox > Esox niger. The sequence continues at coordinate 2,856 of JACXGJ010011904.1, read as the reverse complement.
ATGGAACTCTTTACAAAAGATGTATAAACCACCTGTCGCCACTTGTGTACTAATGTACAGGCCGTGCGAATCACAGTAGACATCTGTTTCTCGTTTTCACATGCGTAAAATGAATACTTGAATACGTCTTTTCTCTCCAATTGCTGCTTCACCATTAATGGGCCATCTAACGAGAACATTTCTGCAGCACAGATCTTATCACAGTCTTGATTTTTCCCTCAATGGGGTCGGCAGTTTTTGGGTTGGCAGACTTCTCCGAGACCTCTGAGTCATCCATGTTAGAAATGGGCCGGTCTCGGACTGCTGATGCGCTGACCGGGAATGCGTGCGGTTTGCACAGCGTTCGGAAAACAAATGGCCGTGCTGCTGAGCGATGCCGGATATCATTCCAAATGTAGCTTTCCTCAGTAGGTCGTGCCCCTGGTGTGGACTGAGATGTGGACTCAGCATTCATTTAAGTTAACCGGTCAGGTACGGTGCCAGTTGGAGTGCGGCAACAACACAGGTGGCAATCTCTGCATGCTACCTGTTCAAGTGGGTCCTTAGAAAATGCGTTATCCTTTCAGTAACCTGCCTGGATATCGGCTGGTTGAAATGTCACCTGTCATGGCAACCTCGTAGAGCCCCCTTCAACTAGCCTGGATTGGATCAGAATTCTTTAGTTTTGATCCGCAATCCAACCTGCATCCATTTTAATTTAACAACGGGGCATTTTAAAGCAGGGGCACATATGTGTACGTACGTGTGTGAGGTGGGGGGAATGCATGACCAATGTCTGTGGATGATGGCATGACAGGAAGAATAACACAGGGATGAAGAAATTAGGGAGGTACAGAGAACTTAGTTCCCCACACTGCCAGCTGTGCCCAGGCTTGGGCTTGGGGAGGGTCACACACAGACACATGATGACACCGGTCCACGGTAGGGACGTCTGGAGACAGGTGGACCGGGTTCAGAGAAACGTGGCCTTGTAACATTTCTGGGTAGGAGGTTGAGACGGAGGAGAGTGTATTAGGTACATCAACCACCTTGAAATAATGAGTTTTACAGACATGCGTGAGTATACTCAGTGTTCCTCTGTGCCTGTGTTCCAAACAGAGCCCTAATTCCCTACATGCAATACTGCATTACTTTGAACAGGAGTACATTGGGCCCTGGTCAAACGCAGGGGCACTATTTAGGGAATAGCATGTCGTTTGCCATGCAGCCCATAATAACCCTTCATTATCGCTGGTTCATGCCAGGTCAGTGCTGTTTTAGGTCATAACTGATAAACTTTCTTCTCCTGAAAAGAGAGTTCTGCAGAAGACATGCAAATGTATATTCTGAGGATTGATGATGTTTCAATCCTGGTCATTGCAGGGTCTTTTTTAAACCTGATAACACATTTTTTTTATCTGTAAGTGTTTTTGCAGATACAGGATGCCACACCCTGCACCCCCTCCCATTGTCATTGGTTGATAACTTGATGGATAACAAAACTGATTGATCATTAGTTACCCATTTTTGGTCTTCACTCAGGTTTGAGTCAATGTATCCCTGTCTAAGAAGGCATTAATATAAATGGGGGTTTTGTTAAGTTAAATCTTCTTCCCGTATGATCACAGAATAATTCATTCAAAAGCTAGAAAAAGAATGAACACAAAAAATAAAAATGAACACGAAAGAGAGAGAACAACAAAAACAAGAAAATAAATTAAATTGACTCGTCTGAATTTCATCCTCATGCCCGTGAATCTTCCGGAGCATTGATCTCCAATAGACCCTTTGCAGGGCACCAACAAGACTTGATTGGGTAACGCAGCTCTCATCAATCGTGGTAATGATTTCCTGGGAAGCTAAAATGGTAATCCAATAGAGGTTATTTGGCAGACTTTTTTAATTGTAGTCCTCCCAGGAGTGACTTGAATATACGTTAGGTGGTAAAAAAATGTATTTGTTTTGGCACATGAATAAGTCTTGGAGTGAGTATTTGGTATTTACTTAATAAAGAGGGTGTGGAATATGGCCGTTATGCCATGGCTGGTGGCCGTTCTCATGCACGACACAGCATGAGTGCCTGGAGACAGAACTTAGCCGTGTTATTTTGGCCATATGGCACAAACCTTGTTCTTATTATAAAGCACTTAACCTGGTTGGATAAGAAAGCATTATCACACGACGCACTTGCCAAGGAAGAGATGTAAGCCTCAGCGGTGCCAGACAAACTTTGATATAGCATATACGATCTGATATACCACAGCTGTTAGCCAATCAGCATTTTACCCTGCAAATCAGGACGTGTAGGTTCTCAATAGGTCTAACTCAGTATATACTCTACTCGTCACCACTGGTGGCTCCCGCAACGTTAAATCAACATTCAGTTTAGAGAGACGTTTGGGGGACTAAACGACTAAGATATAATGCTCCTTGGAAATGTTGTCTTATTTAAAAGTATCCTTATATTGATCAGCGTGAATGGGATGGCTAATGAAGTTACTTCTGTCTGACAGGATGAGCTGGTTATTGTATTCCCGTCTGTCGCACACACAGATCACAAACACACTCCTCGGTGGTGATACTGATCTGTACCACCATCTATCTACCTCATGTAGATGCAGTGCATTAGTTCCAACCAGAGCCCTATTGTAGAGTGCCTGAGTCGTGCACTAGTTCTAACCAGAGCCCTATTGTAGAGTGCTTGAGTCGTGCACTAGTTCTAACCAGAGCCCTATTGTAGAGTGCTTGAGATGTGCACTAGTTCTAACCAGAGCCCTATTGTAGAGTGCCTGAGATGTGCACTAGTTCTAACCAGAGCCCTATTGTAGAGTGCCTGAGATGTGCACTAGTTCTAACCAGAGCCCTATTGTAGAGTGC
>JACXGJ010011903.1:0-18931 GCA_016801105.1 Esox niger | reverse complement strand
AGCTCTAATTATAAATGCAAGAAAGTGTCACTAATGGTGATTATGATAATAACGCTGCTACCGAGCAGAATCATAAGCAAATTTCTCTTATCCTAACCAAAGTTGGCCTCCGCTAATCTTTCCACCGTCAGCGACATGGAGAACAGTGTTATCAGAATTCTTTTTTTCTGTGTGCGTGTGTTTGTATGTGTGTGTGTGTGTGTGTGTGTGTGTGCGCGCGCGCGTATGCATGCATATGTACAGTAATGACAGTAAAGAGGTGTTGTTTAGCTCAAGTACATACTTCCTTTTGTCACCAACTCAGCCGATGTAAGCTTGGACCGATCCTGTGATATTCAGTTCAGGACTGTGGTCCAAATAATGACTTAGTCCAAACGAACCTCCTATTTGTGCCAACCTTTGTACATAAAACCCCAGACGATAGGAGAATGGCAGATATTGGTAGTGGACATCTAAAGAGGGGTCATGGTATTCATTCTAGAAGCATGGCTGATATTGGGAGTGGGGGTCTTAAGAGAAGCCACGGTTCTCAGGCCTTCAGTTGGTTCCAATAGGCTGGACATGAATAGGGAAGGTTGGACCACTTCCCTCCACCATATTGGCTCCAAATGGGGTTGTATTGTGGGCACTGACCCCAAGAGCATGGGGTCAGGAAGAGGTGAAGAGAGGCCAGTGCTTATGAACACTTTATGGAGTTCCTCGTTCTATTCAAAGGACGTGTGGCCCTTAAGCCAAGGGAATCTAGTGCTAATTGAAAACTGGTCAAAAATTTGCCCTCTGCCCTAGCACCAAGTGTGAACTGCTTGTCACTCAGTAATGATCAGCCACCTCAACCCCCATTGGTAGAGGTAGGGAAAGTGTCCGAGCAGGGCCAGCATGGTGTTTATTTGTTAAATGTTATACGTAACTATGGTTATAAATATGTAATTATGCTGTAAGGCTATGATTATATCGTTTCACTAAAAATAGCAAATACAAAACTAATTCTGATTTTATTTTGAATATATACTTTACTTTCATTAAAATCTATTTATTTCAACAATTCCTAAAATTAGAATATTCTTTTTTTAGAAATGCTCATTACAACTCATTTTGGGTTAAAATGAGCAAAGTATGTTTTTGGGAAAGTTAAAGACATAACCTTTTAAGTAGCACATTTCATAGACAATATATAAAATTGGCACAAGACAATTGAAAAGAAGGGGAGGTTCTAGTTGCACATTAAAACATTCATGACAACTCGTATTCCATCCTGTCCTAATGTACGAACAGCCTTTGTGCACACCATTCTCTTTTGCATGTACCACACTGATATACAGATGCAACATCAAGCGCACTTTTATAGGGACCATATGTAAGGTTTCAGTCATTTTTTACTGTGTTATATAGTGTAGTGCGGAATGGAATGTAAATGGAATACTTACAGTCTTCAAATTGACCAAATAGTTTGTTATTGTCTGTGTATTCACTCTCAGTAGATTTGGTCTCTTCCCAATTTTCTTCTGTTAAATTTGGTCAGTTTCATTTTGGTTGCCAAATTCAAAGAAATTGGGATATAGCTCTGGACAAAACCCAAATAAAAATAGTTTGCTTTTTAATACACAGGGTCATATGGACCTGAAAACCTAGCTGTTGGCCATATTTTTCCTTGACATGTAAGGTGTACATCCAAGTAGCATGGGGGACTTTTATTTTAAGGCAAATATAGAATATTGTGGTTAATTTAATGCAGGTGCTACTCATACATTGCTGTCTGGCACCAGTAGCCTAGGCCATGCAAGACGAAAAGAGTTCATTTCAGTTACAGTTATGCCAAAGACAGAAAAGGCTATATAAAGAGGAATTCTGAAACACACATATGACGTTGTTTTCTACTTAGCTTCTAAGGATTAACCTAGGGTACATTTCAGGTCTAGCACCACTTACCTCGGACCCATTTACAAAAAGCAAATGCTAGATTTGTTAGTTTTACCACACTATTCAGAACCACATCGGATAATGTTAGCTAGACTGTTATCTAGTTAGTTGCTCAGGTTACCTAGTAAAACATTTTCCTGCTATTTCCTTTGTAGACGCTAGAGGGCTGAACAATTTCTCCTTCAACATCGATAGTATCAATGCGACCCCTACCTTCTCCTAGCTCTGCAAGTATAACTCACATGCACATGCACGCGTTAAGATGCACAAAATGCTTGTGTACAGACAACAAATTATTCCTGAGATTTAACCCCCACAATTCACTATTGATGTACAGAGAGACTTTCAGGACAGATTAATAGAAAATGAGAGGAGAGTGGAGGCAGTAGAAGACACAGCCTGAATGTTAATCAAATGTCACCAGAGGAAAAGGAATAGTGACAAGCAAGGAGATGGGAATGCTTCATGTTCTGTCTCTTTTGCTACCATTGCTCTGTGGTTATAGTTCTGAGAACCAGTTCTAGAGACAGAAATGTTATGCTCATTGGGTAAGATCAAAAGCTGTGTCAATAATAAAAAGGCGCTGCTAATTCCTTTGCAATAAAGTGATTTAATCCAGAAATGGATTATAGAGATTGTGTATTTTAGCTGGAATATTTGTTGATATTACAAGGTGTGTTAAGGGACGGTTTATAATTAACGGGGGATGGTTAAACTCTAGGTGTCACAAACCCCAGATGATGTGGTGCTAATTTGCACCATCGCGTACAAGGCCCCCGCAAGGTGTTGTTAGTTTGACGTGAACAGGAAATGAACTCAAGCCCGCTTCGGTACTACGGGACAGTGACTCAATTCATCAGCCTTCAGGTGGGAGCACAGTCGGTACCACTCAGTGAACACAAAGTACTCCACAGCCAATATGCATTGCGTTTGGGCTTATCAACGACTGACTTCAGTGGCTTCAAAATCATGGTTTATGTTTTCAACACAAATATCACGTGAAACATCTCAGAATGTGACTAGACTCTTTGATGGCTTGGTACAAGTGTCTCTCTCCATTAATCAGTAGTCCTGTGCGGTTTTGAGACAGGAACAAACATGCTCAGATCGCCTATGTGAGACTTTTGAAGTAGCTCAATCAGATCATATCATTGTGACTTATAACAAGTTGAAGGTCGACAGAATACTGCGGGCCACCACTGGCTAAGAAATTATCTTTCAACGTCTTCTGCGTGGGATTTCCATTTGAAATGATCGGTGTCATGAATATTGACTACAAACATCAGCACATTTCCTCCTAATGACCTGTAAGTAGGGATCCTGTTCTCTGCAGACAATGTTTTCTGTACCGCTTCTGGCCTCGTTCTAACCTGCCACTCATTCACATAGAGCTGTTATATCTGGGAACACCAAACTTTCCTGGGCCTCGACCCCTTTCTGAAATTCAGAAAATGTGATGTAATCAACAACTACGGTAAACTTTCTTCAATGGAAGTAGGCAAGTGTGTGTAACATGTTTTTAGACAAATATAAATTAAAGTGGAAATGCAATGATTTTTGCAGTATGGGTCTTGTTGTAACCTGGTCTGATTACAAGGCATGTTCCAAAGATTATAATTGCAAAAAACAATTTACTGTAATGTAAATATGTTTTGCATATGTTACCATTAGATCCTAAAGATGGCGGTGCAAACATTGTGTGACACCATAGGGAGTCATAAATACCTAATCAGTTTTACCTAACCACAGTTTCAAGTTTCAAAGTTTCTTTAACAAATGCACTGACCAACACAGCGTTGTCCAGCACAATTAAATTCTTGTGACATGGCACTTGACTACTAAGTAGTGATAATTAAGAAAAAAATATAAAGCTAGAATATTGCAAAAAATAAGCAATAATACACATAAATCTTTACACTAGCTGCAGTTTGAAAAGTGTACTTTAAACTCGCTGCAATATGGGTACCAGTATTGAATATTATTGATATTGCAATTATAGCAATAATATACGTAACAATGAAAACTAGCAGCAATTTTAATGAAAACTTTCTCTCTGTATTTCAGAAAGTAAATGAACACATTCTCAATCCTTCAGAGGTTTCTTTTCTTTTCTATACATTTGGTAAAAAATGTGTTGTCCAAAAAAACATTATATTTAATAAATCCAGTACAATAAACACATAGAAACCAAGAAAAAGGGACCCAGGAAACAATGGGATCCAGGAGGCAGGCATTCAATGTCTATTTTGTACCATGATTCTATGTCAGCCATGTGCTCCCACCAAACATTAATGTCAATTTCAAGGCTTCACTATGCATCCAGTCTACATCACTTCCTGTGGTGGTTAGCCATGTGAAGCCACCTGATCCCCACAGGCTTACATTTTAAACGCAGCACAGATAGATGTAAGCTTGGGGGATCAGGCTGATTCACAAATAGTGGGTGGCTGCTTAAAACAGAAAAACAATGAGATTTGAATACAGTAGCGAAAAATCACATGATCATTGAATTAACCAATGATATTATATGATATGGTAAAACCAGCAAATAATCACAGCTGAAGCCTAAATTAAAATGGGAACAAGGAAGCAGTGCAGCCCAGGATGCAGGCATCCTTATTCTCATATTAATTTGACAAGAAAGAACTCAGATTCCCATGTGCTCTCACCAACAGCCAAGTAGCCTATGGTCCATTGATGAAAATGTTAACTCAGTGACTCTAAGGTAGCCTTTGCAATACATAATATATATATTGGCATGACTACATGTCAAGGGTGGGAGGCTGGATAACTATGAAAACTACGTCATATTTGAGAGAAACGAAATAGTATTTCCTTTATTGCTTTAGGCGGGAAAGTGGAGGCGGAATCGTGGCGGGAGCGCGCAAAAGGCATTGGGATTGTTAACCAATCGAGGATAGAATCCGGATTCATATCCGTGAATCAAGTTCGGTTTGCACACGTTGTTACTTTTTATCCGACTTCGAGGAGAAGTTGATTGATAATTATGCTTTTAACATTAATGTAGCTTAGATCCGAGCGTTCCCTTAAACCTTAGTATTGGGAGTGATAAGAAACGTTTTTTTAGGGGGGGGGGGGTTGACGTTTTTGGGGAGGCAAACTTCCTCTTTTATTGTGTCTATGTTTATTCACTGCATGCAAGCGGAGGGATGTGCGTAGCATATGGAACGGCTCAATTTATGTTTCCGTCTCTCAAGTAATACCATAGGTGAGCTTCACTATAAACATCAACATAAATCCAAAGACAAGGATGTTTTGAGACTTGGAATGTTAACAGTAGCTTATAGGCTACATTAAGTGTAGACCACAAATGCTGAGAGTATGGGATACACAGTGCTATTTATCGCTACGTATTTGTAAGTCTAGTGGCCGTCTCGCTGTCAATTGCATGAAGATACATTTGAAAAGATACAGAATCTGACAATTATAGTTGAGTCACCAACACAAAAACCTATTTTATTTTGTGTATAGTTTTTGCATAGACGTGCAAAATGAGTGCGGTCTCGAACCTTAAGAAGTTCACGTTATTTGTGGGCTATTCCTTCAAATTATGTAGGCCTACATTTTAACCCAAACCCAGTTAAAAGCAGAGTGAAGAAATGCATGGGCTGCATCATGCTGAGCGTGGACACGATCATTTGAGTCGGTGGACAAGATCATTTGACCGCAGCTATAAAGAGCTTGACCTCGGTAAGGGCTTTCTCCCCCGGGATATGACTTGTGATGGTAATAGGAGGAATCCTGTAATTGGGCTACACTCGCTCAATAACTAAATGAAATAGCCCTGCGTGGAAATAATTGGTCTTAGCATGTTTCCCTTTTTCTCTGATTCCTGATTGTGGCGAAATGTTCCATCATTGTATTTTGTTCCAAATAATCAGTTTTGTCATAATCAGTTTTGTCAAATAATCAGTTTGACCCTAAATAAGCAGTTATGTTGTATATGCTGTCATTTTACGCCTGAAATATGGTAAATGTGTAAATAATGTGTAACCTTTAATTTGACAGCTTTTATTTCAATGATCGATATGGCCAGTCTACTACATTATCATGTATTATTATTTTTAATGATTTTGCAACACAAGATAATCTTAACATTTTACCGATTTTATGACGCCTGCAAACCAAGATTACCGAGTTATTAATGCATTTTTCATATAGTGTATAGGTCTACGTTAGATTTATTGAAAGGTGGATCGAGTTAATCTACAAGTCCCGTCTTTTTAGACAGTGTGCTTGTACCTCCATTATTGGCCTTAACCTATTTAAATCATTAGGGAGATGTTATGAAATGTTATGATAAAACATTGATGGACTGGAAGAGTAACGTATGTTTCAATGTGGGTGAAGACGTTATTATGAAAATATATGAAAAATAGGAGACAAATATATTTACTATGTCTGAAAAACAAAACATTAAAGCAATGACCGAAACTGCCATCAGCTTTAATAAAATGTAAAATGCATTCATAACCAAGAGGGAGGTGGGAATTAACAAGTTGTGTGAAGTGAAGTCATACATGATATTATTTTACAGTAGTCTACCAGTATGTGACTTAATACAATAAATACTCCAAACATGTTAAAATTGTGTATTGAATAAAGTATAAAAAATGTAATGTATGTGAAAATCTAGTTGAAGTGACTGCTCTTTGCTGGTGTTTAGGATGTAAAATTATGCGACTCCAATGGTAGCACCTATACAGATTAAATATGATGTCTTAAAGGAGAACTGGGTTAGGTAGATATTAATTCTTTTGATGACCTCTCAATTAAGCTTTTCCATATTCAGTGCCTTGGGAAACTTTTCAGGCCCCTTCACGTTCTCCACATTTTTGTGTTATGAAGGGAATCTTCGTTTTTCCTATTCTTCCTTAGATCTTCTCAAACTCTGACCGATTGGATCAGGTGCATCTTTGAACTGTTGCTTAGAAGCATCCTGATAACATGATGCCAGCACCATGGGGCACCATAGGGATGGTATTAACCAAGTGATTAGCCAGGTACCCATTTATTTTGCCACATGTAACTGTTGACATTCATGCCTAATTGTTTGGTTTGGGTCTTACCCGATCAAATGAACTTTTTCTTCAGCTCTCAGATTTCTTCAGGAAGTATGTCAACTGCCTTTTTCTTCCATTTAATCACTCTACCATAAAGGCCTTATTTATGAAGTGCTGCAGATATTATTTTCCTTTTGGCAGGTTATCCCATAATTGCAGAGAAACACTTGTTATAGTGGGCTTTGGGTTCTTGGTCACCACAATTATACATTTTGCGTTTATCACCACAAATAATGGAGAAAGTGAAGGGGTCTGAATGCTTTTTGAAGATCTGGTGGATATCAAATATGTTAACAAATTATACATTGAAACAAACCCTCAATGGATTAATGTGGTGAGAGTCTTAAACACTATGGAGAATGGTAAGGCAATACCAAAAAATAATCCATGGCATGCTTGTAAGGCAGCAGTCATTTCCCTGAAGTCTAGATGAGGTTGCATGTAGAAATCTTTGAACATCATTATCCTGCAAGCCAATTATTATAAACTATATATCATAAAACTGAGAAGGAACGTCCACATTTAAATGTGACTATTGAATGTGATCATTTATATTCTTAGTATGTATGATGTCTCTGTGTGTGTGTGTGTGTGTACCGAACATTGAAGACAATATTAATTAGATGTAAGTTTTTGTGCATTGTTAGGATATGCAGCTTTAATGAGAGGAAGGTTCATCCAAAGATGAAGAAATTCACGAAAAGGTTTTCCAAATGTAGTGTCTTTGGAGCTGCTGCTTTTGATCAGATGATCAGCTTATCTCTACACAGGGAGATCCTGCGCTGTCTAAGTATGTGCACTCATGCACAAGTTGTGTGGTTGTCTGGCTCTCATGACTTTTGGTCACAAAGAGTGGTTGTGAATGACTGACTAGACTGAGTCATATTAACATGATGTCACCCCCCTGGCTGTCTGGAGCTGGTCTCATACACACTCTCCCACCGTCAATGTCTTAACCTCACAAAGACTAAGTCTAGTCAGAGAAGACTATAGATGCCACACAGCCTCAATGAATCATGAACAACAGCGCACACCCTAAGAAAAACCCACACTGCTTTAAGGTTCAAGTTGTAGAAATCACTCAGCAAATGCCTGGTTGCTAAAATTTCAGTCAGTTACATAAAGAATAATTGTGCAGAGAATTGTTGTACTGTCTAAATTCATCTGGAATATGTTTTCAATTATCCAAAATATTGTATTTTCATCTATGTGAAGCCGGTGTACGACATAATCAAAACGTACGAAGCAACCAATTTAAACTTATGAACAGGGACCTTTGAAACAGTTCACAGATTTGAACCGAACCCTCTCTTAAAAATATTTTCCAAGTGAATTTTTTTTTCCAGACGGATTATGACTTGATATGAATTCCACTATCTTGGTATTGCTACTGCTATTTGTCTCTACCATGGTGGCTACATAGGAGCATCCATTGGAAGTGGTGGTCTTTAAAATAGACCAACCAACATTTGAATGCCTCTGTAATACATCTGTTTATTATTTACTTGTGTCGATGAATTGAAAAGAAACATATGTAAGGCGATCCTTTATTCAGTACTTTGTAGAAGCTTTTTAGGCAGCGATTATATCTTTGAGTTTTCCTGGGTATACCTCCCCCAACTTTGCACATCTGGATTTGGCAGTTTTGGACAGCAGATCTTCTCAAGATTTGAGAAATTGTATGGGTGTATGAACAATGATTTTCAGGCCTTCAGTGGGGTTGAAGACTCTGGCAGGGCCATAAACATTGGATTGATATATTGCTGGAAAGATATTTGTTCTTCTGGAAGGTTTTCCTATCCCTGCAGAGAAACTCGGAAGAGCTGTTAGACTGGCCATTGGGTTCTCGGTCACCTGACTGACCAAGGCCTTTTTTCCTAGGTTACTAGATTTGTCTTGGTGATTCCAAACTTTTTCCAATTTTCAATGAAGGAAACCTCTGTGACCCTTGACACCTTCAATGCGATAGTTTTTATATTGTTACGCAGATGTATTCCTCAACACTGGTGTCTGAGCTGTACGTAGGCGTCCTTGTACTTGATGTCTTGGTTTTAGCTGTGGCATACCTTATGAATTTTGGGATCTTGTATAGACACGTTTGTGCCCTTCAAAATGATGTCCAATTAATTGAATTTGCCACAGGTGGACTCTAACAAAGTCTTAGGGACATCTCTGAGATCAATTTGGAGTATCATGTCAAAGGTCTGAATACTTTTTACATGAGATATTTCAGATTTTATTTTAAATAAATTGGAACAAATCAATAGTATAGTGGTATTGCTTTTTTGTAAATTATCTTGATCAATATGAAATCGGTCTATAACACAGAAATATGGAGATAGTTAAAGGGTCTGAATAATTTCAGAAGGCACTGTATTACATAGATTATAACATAGATTAGAGGACATGCAGAAATAGTGCCTCTATTACATAAACCTCAGGTAAGTTACTAGTGTCTCTGCTTTGGGACGGTGATGCAAGATGTTCTCCTACTAGTGTCTCTGCTTTGGGACGGTGATGCAAGATGTTCTCCTACTTTCATGCTTACACTCAACAATCTTGGCGCGTTGGGTCTCATTGAACTCATTAGCATATGAAAGGCCCTGTTTGCTGTGAACTTCTTTGCCCTCTGACCCCTCCCTTTTTATGCCTGGCAGACAACAAATGGCTGCGCTGATGATGGAAGGTCCCTCCCCTTGGATTCTCACCCTGTCCCTATGCCCGACTGTAGACCCTTGAGAGAAGAGTTCCAGACTGCCCCTGTCTTTTCCCAAGCTACCCCCTCCTCTCAGTCAGGTGGTGTACTGTCTGAACATACTGTATGTATCTTGCCCCCTCACGCTACAACACATGTACCCGGCTCCACATCGATGCATTGCCTTATACCAAGGGTTTATTGTACGAGTGGTGTGGATGAATTTACCTGTACGACCAAAAGAGTAGCGCTAAAATTACACACACACACATGTGCCATGACACTGGTGCAAACACATTCCCACACTTTCAGACACACACACACACACACACACACACACACACACACACACACACACACACATGCAGCTCTATATTACAATACCTCTATTACAAGGGTCTACGGACATTCAAAATCCATACATGCATACACAGACACACTCCCACAGTCTGACACAGACAAATCTCTCCTTCCTTTCTTCAGCTGTCTGCTCTGTCTGACCCAGTCTTTTCATATGTGTAATGAAGTGCTCAGACCCTTCCAAAGTGCCATGACACACTCATGGCTGATTTCTTGCCATGTTTTGTGTGTTTGTGTCTAGAGTGATTTCAAACCCCTCCCAAATCTTTGTGGAGTTGTTTTCTTAGCTCCTTAGACCACCCATCATTTGTTTATTCAAGTGATACTTCACTTAAGTCAGTTTCCAAAGACCTAGACTGAATTTGTGGGAAGAAAGTAAGCATGTGAATGTGTTTGATTTGTAGACAGAAGAATAAACTCACAATGCTCTTTTCTCAGCCAGTTGCTGGGTTTAGATGGATGCTTTATGTGCATTCCAAAGCATGGTCTTCATAATGCATGCCATATTTTTCTATGGTCCCACTCTTTTTTATGGGTTAACTGCAACACGGTGAGTGAACATACAAAAACAGTGTCTGGAAATGTTGGAGATGCGCCACTGTGAATGTCTTGTTATATCTGTGTGTGTGATTGGTGTCAGATTTGGGTTTTTGTGAGCGTGTGTGTGGGTGTGTTACATGCCAGCGCTAGCGAGGCTGCTCCCCACTTATCCTTCTCTGACCGTCACTGAGGGCCCACACTGTGACCCCTAACCCCTGTCTGAACATTTTATTTGCTCAGCACGAGGGAGGTCAAAATTTCAACCTCATTGTCAGCCTTCATTATGACTTAGACTCAAGGTCAATAACCACATCCTTTCACCTTGACCCCACCAAAAATGATCTATTAGATTGAGAATAATTGTCAAGAGACCCCTCTGACAATGGAAAAACATGTCCTCAAAGATGGAAGGCCTGCAGGCGGAGGTGACATCAGGTAGGATCATACTATCTATTGACAATGGCAGATTCATGTGCAAAAAAAACAGCAGTTGTCCAAGATAAATAATTTAGGTTGAAAATTCCATGTGCATCCACTTAAAGCACTTACTATATCAGTGCATTTGCACCATTGCACAACTTCTATTAGTTTAAATACATTAGCATTAGCCCCAGTTAGCAAATTAGTAATAGCATTTTTGGTTGACCAAATTCCATACTCATTGACCTCCATATGACAAAAATCCTCACTTTGTGGTACTTTAATCCTCACTTTGTGGTTTTGAGTGATTTAAAGTCCCAAAACCCTCTTCAGTTGCCTCTTACTCACTGTTCTTTCCTGTATCATTGCAATGAACTGGAGAAGGGACTTTTTCAAAAAGCACAGCTCCACTTTAATTGTTGACATTTTCCACACAAAATGCAGTGGCCAATTTCTAATGGAAAGGCAGATTCTCTAGATTTGAGTGCCACAACTAATGAGTGTTTTTATTCAGCAATTATGTATTTTTGCAAATGTATTATTAATACCTAATTAAATCCATAAACCCTATGGCAGGTTATTTTCCTGCCTATTTGCCCCTTGCATTTACCAGGTTAGACAAGGAGGGTATAGAAATTGTCCAAAGCACTGAAAAGGGCAGAATGGGAGTACCACAGGTGTCTTTGTGGGGATAACCCTAGAAGACTACCAGAAAACTGGTCAGTCATCACAAGGGGTTCACCCACAAACCCATTACCCCAAATCCTTCATTGTTTCTGCAGAGGTCATGGACTTCAGCGGAAGTGAGCATTGTGTCTTTGAGTCTGACCCCTAGAGAGCACCCTGTCCAGTCTCTGATGACTGGCTTGGAGTTCCAGATAAAGCATAGGCCTAATCTATTTTTTCCTAATACAACATTCTTCCTAATCCAAATAACTCAAGGATCATGGGATCCTTACACCACATGTGATTTAGTTCACTGATTGATCCAAGCCCAGAGTCAGATCAAATCAACAATAATAACTCTAATATTAAATGAACCATATATTGGTACTGGGCTAGAAAAACATGAAAAATGTGTCTGTTCTTATTAAAGAAGATTTTGATCAACGATATAGAGAGCAGGACACAACTCCAGATCAGGACATTGGTAACTTGGGACTGGCCAATTACACCCTGCCTAAAATGTAGACTGGGGCATACCCTTGAACTTGAACTCTGTCTCGGTCTCCCAGAGACCCCATCTTGTCCTCAATCTGCCCTGAAACCCCATCCCCCCAACACTCCTTTTGTGGAGCTGTCGGCCTTAACTCTCACCATCTCCCGTCTGCCCTTCTCTACACCCCCTTCATCTTCCATCCCACCCCTTCTTCAGTCCTCTGGGACGCCTGTAGTAGACAGCCCACCAAAATGTGCATTTTGGTATGGTAATCGGGCCCTTGGGCGGCATTCCCACGACTTGGCTCCCAGACACGTCCTTTTGTTTTTGGCTAAATCAGAATGTTTCCCAAACTTTCTGCCGTGTCGCGATAAGACTAAATCCCTCAGACTGACTTCAGATGTACCTGTCATGTAAACACTTGGATTATTGTGATTTTACCACAGAAATGCCCTTAGCTCTGAGTAAGATCTAAATGACAAAAATTGCTGTCCACCATCTATAGTAGCTTGGTATACAAGCATATAAGTACTTTATTTTGTTCAACTTTAAAATACAGTTTTTAATGTGCAGTTGGCAACATAACAGTTGATTGTTTTGGGATTGTATTACTTAAGATGGCACTGTTGAAGAACTCAAATTATATTCAACTGAATGTTTGCAGTACATATTGTTGTGTTTGGACTGCACATTCCAAACATTGAGCTGCACTATACAATTAGTGTTGCCTTAACGATGTCATGTAATGCCAAGATCACTCATCTAAGTTCTTCAGAAAAACAAGTATTTGTTGACAAGTTCAAAATATTTGTTTGTGATCCATTTTTCATGTCTAGAGCCCAATTAGATTGCTAATACATTATTGACAGCTAGTTTAGCTTATTACCTCTATTTTATGACAAAAACTTGTTTAGGTAGCTTTTCTGCCATTTTCTACCACTTTTTATCAGCAGGGCATTTCCTGCAGGCATTGTTTTGTGGCAGCAATCAGACAGCTGCTTTCTGATAACTCCAGTTTATTTTAGCTAGTTACTAGCCTAGCATAAGCAACTGGCAAGCTTTTGTTGGAAAAAATGCAACACTGTGTGCTGCACTAGTTAGCTTGAGAGAATAAACATTTTACTGACTTCAAAACTACATATTTGTCCAGGTGCAGAAACATCTGTACATTACTGCATGTCTATGCACCGATCAGCCATAACATTATGACCACTTACAGGTGAAGTGAATAACACTGATAATCTCATTATCATGGCACGCCATGTCAGTGGGTGGGATATACAGGGCAGCAAGTGAACATTCTGTCCCCAAAGTTGATGTGTTAGAAGTATGAAAAATGGGCAAGCGTAAGGATCTTAGCAACTTTGAGAAGGGCCAAATTGTGATGGCTAGACAACTGGGTCAGAGCATCTCCAAAACTGCAGCCCTTGTGGGGTGTTCCCGGTCTGCAGTGGTCAGTACCTATCAAAAGTGGTCCAAGGAAGGAAATGTGGTGACTGGGTCATGGGCGGCCAAAGCACATTGATGCACGTGGGGAGCGAAGTCTGGCCCATGTGGTCCGATCAAGCAGACAAGCCCCTACTAGAAAAGTTATTCTTGGTACTGACAGAAAGGTATCCGAACACACAGTGCATCACAGTTTGTTATGCATGGGGCTGCGTAGCCGCAGACGAGTCAGGGTGCCCATGCGGACTCCTGTCCACTGCCGAAAGCAACTACAATGAGCACATGAGCATCAGAACTGGACCACAGAGCAATGGAAGAAGTTGGCCTGGTCTCAATCACGTTTCCTTTTACATCCCATGGAAGGCCCGGGTGCATGTACGTTGCTTACCTGGAGAACACATGGCACCAGGATGCACTATGGGAAGGAGGCAAGCATGTGGAGGCAGTGTGATGCCTTGGGCAATGTTCTGCTGGGAAGCCTTGGGTCCTGCCATTCATGTGGATGTTACTTTGACACGTACCACCTACCTGGGCATTGTTGCAGACCACGTGCACCCTTTCATGGCAACGGTATTCCCTGATGTCATTGGCCTCTTTCAGCAGGATAATATGCCCTGCCACAAAGCAAAAATGGTTCGGGAATGGTTTGAGGAACACAACAATAAGCTGAGGGTGTTGACTCGCCTTCCAAATTCCCCAGATCTCAATTCAATTGAGCATCAAGGGGATGTGCATGACAAACACGTCCGAACCATGGACGCTCCACCTCGCAACTTAAAGGACTTAAAGGATGTGCTGCTAACGTCTTGGTACTAGATACCACAGACCACCTTCAGAGGTCTATTGGGGTCCTTGCCTCCTCGGGTCAGGGCTGTTTTGGTGGCAAAACGGGGACCTACACAATATTAGGCAGGTGGTCAGAATGTTATGCCTGATCTTGTATATTTTATGAAGGGCAATCGGAAGCACTAATATAGCTTAATAAATTTATTTGTGGTTAGCTGGGCCTTGCGGTGGAAGGTTGGTTAAGATGTCAACACTGCATTTGTCAACCCTGCATTTACCAAGGCGGTTCTGTAACTGGTTTAGTCCAGGGTCAGACACAATTATTTGAGTTTTAATTCTATCCCTTACCTTAACCAGTCGGAATAGTCAAACACAATCTTATAAAACCTGACTTCAACAGTCAAAATGAATAGCTCAAAGAAATGACCAGTCTGACCAAAGTTGACCAGAATCCAGCTATGTAAAAGAGCATTTGCTATATGATGCAAATGAAAGGACTGTGTCAGGAGAATTTTTGTGTTGACCAAATAATTATATAGGGGACGCTTGTGACACTGGGAAATTGTGTTTACTTGTTTGGTACCCTTTCAAATTACTGGTTGGATGAGCTAGAAATAGTAACCTTACTCTAGTTTGCTAGCTTATTTATAATAAATCAGGGACATTGATGTACTTCAGAAATACAGCTTGGTGCGGACCACACCTTAGCTGGATGTAAAATGGTATGACTTCCTTCCATCAAAGAATGTCAGCGTGATTAGTAGATTTACATTTTGATTCATTAAGCTATCACTTGAGGTCTATGAATTGTCATGAAGTCAGTGGTCAAATGGGCAACACTGTTCCACATACAAACACACTAATCAAAGCCTGTATTTCGTCAAGTTATTTTGAAGTAGACAGTGGACATATCTCCTATATATTTTCTTGATTGCTTTTCTCCTCACAGCCCTTTGAATGCAACTGACATTGTCTCATTGATGCACCACATCCTCTTTTGAAAATCTCCCATATGCCCTTCAATGCTTTCCACTGCTGACACTAACCCAGCAGTCAGGACTCATTGTGTCTATCATACATGTGTAAAATGGTGGCGTCATATAGGGAGCTACGGATGCTAGCCTCCTGTAGCAGCTGTTCCAATCAGCTAATGCTCAAGCGGCCCTGTAGCAGTGCCCTACATGGCACACAGATGCCGCCTCTGGTTCTTCTGAAATCGTCCAAACCGTGTGAACATTGGCAATTTGTCAGTGTGCTTATGTTCTCGTTCAAAACAAGTCACCCTGGTTTAAAACTGTCCCTTTGTGTTACCCCAGCTGTAGGTCTGCTAAAGAATGTGTGTATGCCTACCTTATTGGACAAATGTGATCCAGTTAAGGTGATGGTGATTGTCATCAAATTCTCTGAGAATTATTATTTTTTACTGAAAAGTGCTATAAGGATTCTTGAAGTGTGTTGGATTGGAACGGTGGATGTCAAATAATCGTTCATGTGGTACTTGATCTTTTACAATACAACTGCTGGTTGTGATGTATTATATGCAGTGGTTGATGAAATATTGAAATGAGATGACATAGTACGCAAAAATGGGTACCCATTTTCGCTTATGAGCACTTTCATAATTACTGATGGTAATAATTATACAAATACTTCACACCACATCTTTGTTTACTTCAAATTCATGAATTATTAATGCAAATATATACTCAAACCTTAAATGATTCAAATATATAGGTTCGCTGAACTAAGTGAATAGATTTCATTTCAAGACATTGTTTTCAATGTAAACATTTATTGATTAGGTAAACTGATCATGCATAGTACACATTCCATGGTACAAGCATCAATCAGTTCAGGGTTCAGGATTCAGGGTTCAGGATTCAGGGTTGAATCTGTGGGCCATGGTTCACTTATGCGAACATCTCCTTAAAATCCAACTTTGTCATTGTTAAATTGCATTATCCCTTAAAATAGTGCATTCTTACTATACCCTTTTTATATAATAAATACACACATTTCTATTTCACACTTAAGTGTGAGCACCTATTCACACTGATTGCACATTCCTTACAAAACATTGCACAGTAACCCACAATATATAGTGATAATTATAACATAGCATATTGCATACTTGCTCATATTGTAAACCTTTGCTGTTAATGTAGGATATAACAACCTGTTCAGTTGTGAAGACAATCTCACTATGTTTAACATACATTGTTTGCATAGTTATTAAAATTCCTAAAAACGTGCAAAAATTGCAACAGCGCAAATATAATTTTCAAAACTGTAGAAGTAAACCCTCTAAATCCACACATAAATCAAAATCTGAATTGCAGTTGCTCAAAATGATTGTCAAATGTGATAACAAAATATTACAACATTTTGTGATTACAAAATATAAACGTTGCATAGAATTATTAGGGAAATATCTATATTGTTTAATAAATCCATTTGAACCAATCCAAGACTTATAGATGATTCAGTGTTTATAATTCTACATGGATACGTTTTATGAACATGTTATATTTTATAGGTTTTATCTTGTACTTGAATTTCTAAAGTCTCACATTAGCCTATAATATTTAAATAATTTCTGTGGCTGTAGGACTACAAATCTAAACCATGATAATGTAACAACCCGTAATTGCATTATAAAATTGCTACTTTGTTGACTAATTTGCATAGCTTTAAAAAAAATGCATAGCAATGATTTACACACAAAAATCTACACTTATTTTTAAACAAATTCTAAACAAACAAATGTAATATTCATCTTTCAATTAATAGTGTCAATCTAATGCCTACCGTAAGTAATTGTTCTATTCTGCTTCAGCACATTTCTATGCTTCATTTTTAATCAACTGCATGTGTTGTATATGAGTATTGTTTATACTTATCACATGTGATTTTAGTCCCATGTGCTGAAATCAAGCTGAAATCAAATAACCAAGAAATGTTCCATATACACAAAAACGTACTCCTCTCAAATGTTTTGCACAAATCTGTCCTGATTATTTCAATGAACTGATTTCCTTAAACAAACTGTAATTGTACATTGTTGCATATTGCGTTTCTACTTTTTGTTCGGTGGAAATTATCTGACTATGTTGATGGTTACATGACCCATACGCTGATTTGCGGTGTGTGTGAGTGTGCTTGCATGTCGGAGCATAAGCGGTTTATAATCCCAGCGCTCAGCTGGGCTGTGTGTCCGTACGCAAACAAACACGCACACTTGAACAGATCAGCACGTCAGCCCGTGAGTAAATCACTGCAGATGTGACAGATCCAGCTGTGTGTGGAGCCTTCTCAGAGAACACAGTGTACTACTGAAGCATGTGCGACACACACACACACACACACACGTCTCACACACTCCCAAAGATCCTCATGCAACCCCCCATGACTGATGACGCCGGCCCTTCCATATGTGCCGTTTTGTTTGCGCTCTTCAACTGCCGCGGTCCATATCCTGATCCGGTTCTGTGAGCTGGAGCTGCTGGAGACACACCCGTTGACGGTAGCCGAGTTGGTTTCAACTCAGGCTCGTATCCAGAGGCTCAGAAGCCGGTCGGTAGAGGTCAGACCAACTGGAGCAGCTGTGGTTGAGTATCCGGTGGGCTCCACGCCACAGTACATCGCCTCGTGGTAACGGTATCAGGCATGTCCAGGCATGTGCCCGTAGTTCAGCCCGTCAACGGGACACCATTGAACATCTGCAAAGTGCTTTCGGGTTTCAACATTGGGGCGGCATATGGTATCCGGTTTAGTTTAGGTCAGGACGTCGGTGAGGTTGCTGCCTGTGCGTGTTGGACCTCAGGCAGAGCTAGATGGCCGGTCGTGATGTAACTTCCGTGTGACAGGTCACCTAGGGGGGAGGGGAAGAAAGCAGAGGTTGAAAAAGCGCTAGCGACTAACGGGCAAGCTTGCAGTAGTTTGTTGAAGCAGGGGGCTTTAGGTTATAATAGGATTTAATTGTAGCCTAGTAAGTGGATCTGCAGTATTGTGCCAGCTTCACCTAGCACTTTTTAATGAAGTGTCTGTCACAATGACATCATGTACGTAATGTACCGAACCTTTCAGGCCTAAGGAAACTGGTCAAGGGCCTGGAGAACACAGGGTTGGTATGGAATTGGAAGTCCAGGACTACAGTTCCACCGACCGTGGCAATGGAGCCATGTAAAAAGACTCAAAACACCAGGAGAACCTGGATATTATGAGCGTAAATCACCCAAGCTAATATTACATAGAGCTGTATCACTTTCTGAGGTGGTATGGACCTCCAAGGACTTTGAGGATAACGATGGATTTGCGCAATGTGTGTCTCTGTCATGTCCTGGCTATGCCCCTAGCCATCTTTGCGCTGGCTGGGGCCATAGCCAGGACATGGCCTAAATAGGTGGCTCTAGCCACCTCTATGTGCTTTGGTTTCCCCAATTGGAGGCAGGTGTTCGTTATTGCCTCCAATTGGGGAACCTACTTATGTTGAATGTTTGTGCACGTAGTTGTGGTTTATTTTGG